>CAXITT010000660.1:31248-86173 GCA_964033795.1 Lymnaea stagnalis | reverse complement strand
CCAGGCGATCTTTATGAACAAACTAACCGATCTTTAAGAACAAATAAAGCGATCATTAACAAAAAACTAAACGATCTTTAACAACAAACTAAACTATCTTTAAGAACAAATTAACCGGCTTTTAAGAACTAAATGATCTTTAAAATCAAATAAAGTGATCTTTAAAAACAAATAAAGGGATCTTTAAAAACAAATAAAGCAATCTTTGAGAACAAACCTAACGATATTTAACAACAAACTAAGTGACAATTATTAACAAACTAAACGATCTTTAAAACAAACTAAGCAATCTTTAAGAACAATCTAAGCGACCTTTAATAACAAACTAAACGATCTTAAAGAACAAACTAAATGATTTTTAAGAACTAAACAAATGATCTTTAATAGTAAACTTAATGATTTATAAGAATAAACTAAGCAATCTTTAAACAGAAAACTAAATGTTCTTTAGGAACAAACAAAAGGTCTTTAAGAACAAAAATGATCCTAAAGAAAAAACCATCGATCTTTAAGAACAACTTAATCAACCTTAAAGAACAAAATCAATTAACTTCAAGAACAAACTAAGCAATCTTTATGAAAAAACTAAGCAATCTTCAACAATTTAAAGAATCTTTAAGAACAAACTAAAAGATTCAAAAAAAAACAAACTAAAAGATTCTTAAAAACAAACTAAACGATCTTTAAGCAAAAACTAAATGATCTTTAACAAAACAATGATCTTTCAGAACAAATTAAATGATCTTTAAGAACAAACTAAGCGATATTTATAAACAAACTAAACAATCCTTTAATAACACAAAGTAAGCGATCTTTATGAACAAACTAAATGATCTTTTAATAACACAAACTAAGAGAATCTTTAAGAAAAATCTTAGCGATCTTAAAAAACAAAATAAATAATTTTTAACAACAAACTAAGCGATCTCTATGAACAGACTAACCGATCATTAACAACAAACTAAAAGATCTTTAACAACAAACCACGCAATCTTTATGAAAAAACTAACCGATCTTTAAGAACAAATAAAGCTATCATTAACTAAAAACTGAACGATCTTTAGCAACAAACTAAGCGATCTTTAATAACAAACTAAATCTTTAACAACAAACTAAGTGATCTTTAAGAACAAATTAAACAATCTTTAAGATTAAATTGGTGATCTTTTAGAACAAACTAAGCGATCTTTATGAATAAACTAATCGATCTTTAAAAACAAACTAACAGATCATTAACAATAAACTAAACTATCTTTAAGAGCAAACTAAACGATCTTTAAGAACTAATGTCTAGCAGGCCGCAAGTTTGAATATATTAGATTATCTATATTAGATGCTTATTAATATTCACAATTATCTCATTTTTTATGAAAAGAATGTAAATATTTATACTTTCCCCCATCATTTTCAATGTATGTGGGGACAAATTTCAAAATATCTAAATATCACCGTCACACAAAAAATTTAACTGATTCCACTGGAAACAATCTGGAAAATAATTGCACTGTATCCTTGTATGTACTAACATTTATAATAATAAGTGGAAAATTTACTATACATTTGTCACATATTTCCATCTGGGTTTAGCTATAGTAAGCCTAAAAAATAATCTATATGGATGTGCACTTTACCTGGGGGCGGGGTTGGTTGTTCATAAGCTGATGAATTATCAATTTCATTTCATTATTTCAACACTAGTAATACTAAATACTAATACTAGTAGTAGTAATAGTATTATAATCATACGATTAAACAGAATCAGCCTCTGCATTTGAAATCATAAAAATCACTGGTTGAATCATCCTCAGAGTAATATTTCCCACCTTTATTAGATCGATCACCAGATAGGTCAGGTCAAGATTTCATGTTTGTAAACAAAAATAAAATGGACAATCAAAACAACCGCTTCCAAAATTCGTTCTTCGTTCAAAAACAATAAAACCGGATGTTTATGAAAGGGAAATCATTCAAGAATTGATTTAAAATAACTAAATACCAATAGCTAACAAAACAACCGAAATAAACAAGTTTTTATACATCGGCGATCTTATACGCAAAAATCTTCATTTCAAATCGACGATGGGAGCGTTGATCCAGAGGGAAAGAGTTAATGGTACCAGTAATCAGAAATCACTCATACTAATTAATTCTTAGTAGTAATAGTTAGTAGGTTACAGTTACATGTATAAATAGACAATCAGGGACTGGAACCATCTTTCAAAAGGAACAGTTGAGGCGACAACACTAGACACATTTGTGTCTATTGCCTCAAGCCTTCAAACCCCTAGTGCATAATTTCCTCATCACCACCAGTAACAGAAACATTGCAAATCCCATTTCAAGCCTTCAAACCCCTAGTGCATAATTTCCTCATCACCACCAGTAACAGAAACATTGCAAATCCCATCTACATGCATAGGAGCCAAAATGATCAATAAATTGATCGTGGGCCCTTAAGATATAGAAGAAGAAGAAATAGTATACCGGTAATTATAACATTTTGAATTAATGCCTAATGGCTACTCACTTTAACTTTATAATCCATCAGTGATCTTGAGTTGACGACATACGACAGGTCACACATTATTCATTATAATAGTAGTATAGGCCCTGGCTTTTAAAGTCTTTCTCTTCTCGGATGACAGCAAGGTGTTTTCAATACGGACATCGATAAAATGACAGTTAGTCGTGTTGGGCTTTTCGGCTTGGTATTTTCGGTGATCTCTGTTCACTGTTTGGTGAAATCTGTTCACTGTTTACTTATCTTTTGGTCTTAACGATTTATAAATAGATGACCCTTGCCCTCATATTATAGGGGACACAGCAAACATTATTTTAAGCTTTAATCGTCAAATATATATTTTTTAAAATAAGAAATATTAATTTATTCGAACCGATATGCATCACATTTTATCCATTCTAAAAAAACTATATTAATTTAATTTTTTTTTAAATCCACGGGTCACAAAATAATCGAAATTTGAAAAAATATCGATTCTTAAAAACTTGGATTTTCTGTTAGATTAATATCTTTATTATCATTAAATAAGGTAAAAATTATAAAATTAAATAATTTTAACATAATAATTGTGATTTTTAGGGGTTGGGGGTCTATGTTTTTGTTCACACCTAACCCCAAATGACCTATTCTTCAACACTTGATTGCGTGGTATCCATCGGATCGATTCTATCAAGTTTGGCATCGTTGAAAGCTAATCATCGCATTTAGAATGCCATTCCGATGACTAATTGATCTAAAAATAACCATTCAGTAAAGTAAAAACCATGTGTATTACGTGCGCACAAAAGTAGATGATTGGCCAATTCGTAGTTATAAACGATTCTCTGCATTTTGATTGCTCCATGTCCGCCATTTTCCTTTACGGAAGCGTGACCTTCCTTGACTACGTGTAAACAAAGAGAAGTGAAAATTAATAGTTACACCATTGACCTACATTTACTTACCGAAACGAAGTATATAAATAGCCCTAACAGTATGTGTTTTTTTAATTCAATGTATACGATTTAAAAAAAAATGTAACCGCATTATTCTTCAATCTAAAGTTTATATTATTAATTATTAATTAAAAGGAAAAGTCAGAAAAGGTCCTGGATTGATAATATCTCTCGGTAAAAGTTTGACCCCGTGCCGTATCAATGCAAGCCGTCTTCTGACCTCCTTTCCATGTCTGCGAGACCTAAAAAATAACAAATAGCAGGTAAATAAATGTTAATAAATTAGTTTGAAACGAATTTTTCGGTTACCCGTTTTGAGCTTAGTTTAACTAAGACTAAGGCTTTAAGTTTAAGGGTAATAGAGTTTGGATTGAAATGAAAGTTTAGTTACTATTCAGTAATTTTTTGGGGTAAACTTTAACTGTAGTAGGCACTATCACTATTTTTTTTCTGTTGTGGTGGATGTATTTTGACAGAAGATGTCATTTACTATTTAGTATTAGTTGTGTATAGTAATTTTAATTATTCAATTTTTTAAACAGTTTTTTTAATTTGAAAGTGTGAATTACTTTAGGGGGAGTGGGGTTCTGAGAATTGTGACGGGAGTGGGGTTAAAATTTGCCTAAAATAGTATGACGGCCCTTTGGTGCCAAGATATTTTATGCCCCCTAAACCTTGGCCATGATGGCATGATGTACATAAAAAAAAATTGTGCACCTGGCCCAATTTACTATCCCTCCATAACAAAATGGGTAAATTCAGACTTAGCGGCCCACGTTTTTTTCTATGGCCGCCATCTTGGTTACCCTTACCTACCCCCTTTGCCACACTTTAAGATACTATAATATATCGGAGTGGCTATTCATACCCGAGTATCCGCAGTGAGAGGTTGGGATTAAAAAACTATTTAAAATTTTATTGTTGGGTTTGTAAGACAAAATGAGGTATCAAATGGAAGATACTTGAATGGACTATATGTTTGTAAACTGAATTCTTCAGTTTAACTAAAATAAACTACCACAAATGATATCCGAATAGCACCAAGTCAAAATGGACCTAGACACAGCGCCGCAATTCGCACCCGGGTACCATCTGTGTACATTATTCATGAAGAAATTTATTTTTAAATGTCAAAATCCTTTAAATTGTTATAATATTTAAGACGAAGTGTGGTCATTCTAATACAGTTATGCTAAATCTCTTCAAAAGAGCGCTACTAAAATTACAGGTGTTATTGTTACGCACAGATACCATTCCGATATCGTTTACTGGTAATTAATTTTTTAACCTGCATGTACAATGCGAACCCCTACTTTTAACACTTTATGTCCACTTAGTGCATAAAGTAAAAAAGCTTCTATTTATCCTTGTTACAGTATGGTAAAAAAAATGTTAGAAGATGGTAAACTCAATAAATTTTTTTAGTTGGATGACTGACTTTTCTTTGTTAATTTAAATACAGGAATCTGTATTACTAATTAATACAATTAATTACATCATTATCTCTAATAAATAATACTTAGATCAAAATTTGACAAAAATCTGGCTTTAATCAAGCTATTTATATTTAAAAGTTGTGATTTATGAAATTATTCATTTGGGAAGGATGTAAACATTTTAGAATATGTGCCCAGCTAATGTTATACCCCGTATCTTATGGATAAAAAGTTATTGTTAAGTAGCTGATGTTTTTTTCTTTCTTTCTGGGTTTTGGTGGGGATTGAGCTCCAATCCACAAGTTGGAAATTGACTCAGTTTACCCTGCATAGAAATCCAGCCACCCATATTTAGGAATGCAAATGTAGTGAATAACTTTCAAAGTTTAATTTTCAAATGAATGTACGGATTTGCTTCGGTAGTAATAATAGTGTTTGCCGAGGCGAGTATTTGAAAAAACCAGGATATTCAGTTAAGGTGAATGTCTGAGGCCATTTCCATTTGTTCCCTACCATAACCTTCAAACTGCTTCCATTTGGGGCGTAAGGCACAAGTTAGGAAACATTGGTATACGTTGTCTTGACTTAATTTAATTGTCTTGTGCATTTTAATGGTTTATAAATAAATTGATGGAAATGATGTTAGAATTCATGAATGAAAATCCATTTGCACTGTTTTATTATTTTATGTCTATTTATCTTAGCTCTCTCCATGTTGAGTTATTTTATTAAAAAAAGGCAATATCTCTAGTCTGTGCATAGAGCTGGGCAGTAACAGTAAAATGAGCTTTCCGAGCCAGGCTTACTCTGCAATCATCATTGGTAGGTTCAAATGCAAGATTCCTATAATTAACATTCACAAAAATACAATTTTAATTTAAGATTTTGTGACAATTAAATATTTAGTTTTGCTCCCCATTTTTTGACCAGGTCCTGTAGTATTACACATGATAAGTGTTATTGTAGGAATACAATACACACAAAAAGAGTAGAGAGAGGTGAATTATTAGATTACTGGATTGATATCTTATCTTATAGTACAAGTTACTGTCACAGCACTGAAAAAAATATTTTTCTTGATTATTTTTCTCCAGATAGCTCTTACTCTCAGCTGTGTTTTTCAACACGCCAGTGTCTTATTTATCATAGCAGCAAAGCCAGGGAGGATTATGAGAACACGCTTAAGCAATTGTGGAACACACCATCCAATCCAAACCCAGTCATTCCATGTCTTTGTGTTCGGACAGGCTTGGACTTGTATTTGCGGGTGAAAAATTTCCACCAGGATCAGAAGTCATTATGTCTGTTGTTAATATTCCTGTAAGTATATTGTTGTAAAAGGTAGAGAAGAAATGCTCAAATAAAGAATAACTAGAAGAAGCCCGCCAAACATTGGCGACAGCAATTCATTAACTTACCATGTAGTAAAGTTACTTGACAAAACATGAACTCAAGTAACGCACATTTAAGAATCCCAATATTTGCTACACCCCTTCCCCCATGATACGTCACTGCACACTTTTATTTCACACCCATGAACTAAATATATTCTCACATTCTAACCACTTTTAAACCGAATATTTTTTACACAATACTTAAATTGAGACAATTTCATTTCCGAAAAGAAAATATTACGCACCAAACCCAATTGTGTTATTAAATATATATATATATATATCATTTAGCGTAGTTATCGAGAATTATATTTTGCTCGTTATTGAACCACACTCTGGCGTATCTATATATAGCCTGCGTGGTGGTGGTGGTGGTGTTTGACCTTTGCGGGCGAATTATGTATATAGATATCATAAAAGAGTAATCAAAAGGATTGTTGACAGTTACATGGTTTACCAACACCTGCATTTACTAAAATGTAAGAAATTGTAGTACTGGTGCCACAAAACCTATTTCATGCTGCCAAAATCAGTATGAATTATCATTAATTGTTCAAATTTAACATAGTAATTTGTTGCTGACTGCCATATTTTATTATCTTACAGCGGCATTTTTATTTATCCACCCCAAAATTCCTCACCAGTATTTAAAAATCTTTTAGAGCTTCCAGCTTTCTTTGTCAATTTTAATAATAATACCGGTTAACAGTTTTTAAATGATCCACTTTTTATTCATTTTACCGGTATATCAACATCAAACCTGTAGATTTATTGAGCTTTTCTTTAAAAACTATATAAATTAAGAGTTGATAACGAAGTACTAACTTTTTCGGGTAAGTTAGTTTGGTTAAAATTGATTTTGTTTTGTTTTTTTGTTAAAATCCAGGACATGGCGAGCATCATTAGACATCATCAATTGACTGTTGTACCTTTAGACAACAACATTGATACACTAGAACCCAAATTGCCTCTCTTGAAGCGGCTCATTAACCGAAACACTGTTGACATACTGGTAGCCCACCTGTATGGTCGACAGGTCAACATGGATCCTTTCATAAGTGTAGCCAGATATTACAACCTTGACATCATTGAGGATTGTGCTGAAAGTTTTTCTGGGTTTGTGCACATTGGTCATCCTGATTCAGATCTCGCCTTATTCAGCTTTGGTGTTATCAAGTTCTCCACCTCTTTTGGTGGCAACATCATCAAGGTTAGAGAGGAAGAGCTCTATCGTCAAATGCATGAACTTTACTTAAAATACCCTATTCAAAGCAATGCAACATATTTAAAGAAATTATTGAAGTATTTCCCCTTGTATACAACATTGCAAGTCTGGCCATTCCCTCAACTGATGCAGAAATCAAGAGAGATGGGTATGGATTGGAAAGCCACTTTTGTCTGCTTCCTTAGAGGTTTCCCCAATGACCTTATAAATAATGTTAGGTACAGGCCTAGTTCTGCCCTCCTTTCTGTTATGGCCGGTGTTCAGACATCATTTAACCCAGCCAGCTTTGATCTGCAGCGCATTAAGTGCAGCTACTTTCAGTCAAACTTGACCACTTCTTTAAAAGTAATCGGCACCAAAACCAAGATAAACAATTTCTGGTTATTTCCTGTCGTTGTGGTGAGTCTTTTATTCCAATTTTCATGTGTATGAATGTTTCCATCTCTGTTAAATGTTTTTTAAATTTTTTTTATAACACTATCATATAGTTTTTGTAAACTTAAGGAAGTAATAAGATCAACTAGTAACTAGTATCTCGCCTTTTCTAAATGTAACTTATTTTACAAAGGAAAATCCTGAGTTGTTCGTAAGATGTCTTGGAGCTTTAGGTGTAGATGCATACAGAGGGGCCACCCAACTCAATGTCATAGAACCAGATCAGGTTGACCTGCCCTCTCAGCCAAATATTGTCGGCGAGATTGTCCCCCCTGAAGATCGTTATCCCCTCAATGCCAGGTATTTAATAGATCATGTTGTGTACATGCCCGTCAACAAGTTTGTTCCCTTCCATGTCATTGACCACATGGCAAAAGTTTGTAAATTGGTTATGTTGGCCATGTCCAGCCCACCGAAGCAAGCCTTTGATCTGTGCCGGTCACTAACCAAATCAAAGGGGATGTCGTTGGTCAAATCTAAATTGTAGTTTAAATAATGTCCACGAAGGCAGACATGTTTATTTTTAATGTGCCTTTTTTGTTAATTGCTGTTTGGGTTGATTGCTCAACATTTAAAACCATTTCTTTTTGGTGGCAGATGTAGTTTTGGTGATTGAAGTATTTTCAAAGACTTTGTAAATTGTATTTATTCTGTTTACAGATTGAAAAGATATTACATTTTTTATACATTCCTAAGGAGCATGTTTTACATATTTTTAAGAATGTACATCAACATTTTTTTTGCTGTCAGTGAACTTTATTTAAAGGTTGATTTTATCAGTTTTAGATTAGAACTGGTACGGGTAAATAAATTTATGAAAATTTGAGCAAAGTTTCCACCAGATTTTAAAAAAAAATTGCTCAATAATTTATTTTTTTTAAACCAGGATATTCATATATAACCTATTGTGTGAAGTTTTTTAACAGTTGGTAAAACAAAAAGTGCATTTATCATAGCCATTGCAACAAATGTTTTTTGCAATTAACTACATCTTGTGGGTTTAGATTCACCCAAATATAATGAATAAATTTATATACAGCATTAAAAAGAAGTGACAAGTAATTTGGTCTCCCAATAGGAACACTGGCTTTTAAAGTATGATTTTTTATAAATAAATGTTACATAATATTATTACAATACAAGGTAGTTGGTATATGGTCCTGTTTTTTATTACACCCAGTTTCTCACACCCAAAAGGAAGTTTTGTTCTTGTCAAGCTCCCCTGTCCTCAGTGCAACAACTCTTTTTACATGATTGCTTCCCTAAGTTCTAAACTAAAAGTGTACGAGTAAACATTCCCTTCATTAATCAATATGAATCTCAACTGTGATATGAAAATCAATGTCCCTCCATGGCTACATCAGTCTTTCATTATTTAACATGAGACTGAGAAGTATACAAGAAAACTGGATGTTGACCCGGGTTACATTGAATGACTGCACCATTACAATAAATTATTAATGTTTATATACATCTCTCTGGTCATTTTAAAAAAAAAAAGAAAAGATTTTTAATCTTGTATTCAAGGCGTTTTATTATTTAAGTCTTTTTGAAGGTATGATTTGCATTTATTTACTCGTTTTATCACAGTGGTCCTCGCATTAAAGCGAACCCACACTAGCTTTAACTATACCGGTAATAAATTGTGGCTTTGCCAAATATTTTGTGGCAAAAAATCAAAAGAGTGAATCTAGAAATTATTATGCAATGACTGACTTAAAATTGATTTTTGTTTATATTATATTACATTAAAATCTGCATAAAATTCAGGGGGAAAAACACTAATCTCTTGTAATCAGTCAATTTTTACTTTTTTTTTTTTTTTGGCTTTACATTTTCAGGGAGTTTAATAACTTTTGAGCTTCACTCATACTCTTTCCACAATCACACCTAATGTGTACAACTACCCAAGTCATTAGCTTTAATCTAACAATTCTACAGGCAGCTTTTATAAAACATCCATGTTACTCTTTTGTTACTCTTTGAGACAAAAATCACCTCACAGAGTCAGTTGCAGCTGCTACTAAATACAATGAGGTAAAGGAACTATAATAGTATGATTATGTTTCAGATACTATTGATATACAGTTAATATTTATGTGGTGGGTTTTGCTTTTTTTTAAATGTAGAATTGTGTTGCTTTTTTGTTGTTTCTTTTGCAGCTTAATCTTGAAAGCACCTCTCTACTTGTTATGCATTAGGCCCGGCATTTAGTTTTTCTAAATGATACATTTTGTACAACATTAAGACTATGAGTCAACATAAACATTGTCCTTTTGCAACTAGAACTGAATGCTTTTTTAGCCAAACTAGTTAAGAGATATAATAGGGCTGGTAATTAGTGGGATATTCTGAAAAGTAATTATTAAGATGTCAAAAATTACTTTTACTTCTTACTAATTGCTCCAAGTCAAATATTAAAACAGCTTTAATAATAATACTGGTTTAAACATAAGTCAAAATTAAATGGTGACCATTTTAAAAAATACATTGTATATCAGAAATGTTGATGTGTGTTCGTTTGAAAACTATTAGAATCTAAAATTAGCTAAAAAAAATTATTAGTTTTATACCTTCAAAAAGAATTTGTGATTGTTTAACACTCCTGTAACATAAGGATTTGTCTGTGCATTAATATAATGAATAAAATGTTATAATTAAGTATTTATTGATATCAGTAACATCTATCTTTTTACAAGTTAAAAGGATAGAGTGCAATCAGGCTAGTAAAATTTTGTTTAAAAGCACAATACTATAAGATACCGGTACCATATTAAAATCATGACAAATAAAACTTTAATCTCTTCATTTTGTAATTAAAATACACTACATTGATCTGACATTTTGTGATAAATGTGGATACCAATGATACACTTTAATATATTTTTCAAAATATTTTAAGAGATTAGTCTCTAATATAAGATAAGTCAAAATCAGTAATAATTTAATTTAGCTATGTTTGATTCCTGTTTTTGTTTTTAGTAATTATTACAACCACAACCATCATGCCATTCAATTTGAAATATTTGGAGGTTTCTAAAAGAAAACTCAAATTTAATTTCAAGCTAATCTAATTATTAAAATTGATGTACTTCTTATTTCTAGGCCTTGCATTTCCATTAATCATTTTAACATTTAAGATAATATTAAAAAATGGAATGATCAAATAAACTATTATTAATGTTATGCTTGTATTGATTATACTACTGCTTGAGACATGGAGATTTTTGTAAGGATTATATTTAACTTTCAATGATAATGTTGCTGATAAAGTTTTTTGAATTTTTTTGTACACACTTTTGATTTTCTGGATTTTGTTTTGTTTTTTATTTTGCACCCCTATATTTAACTCAGATCTATTTATTACTCTTATTCAATCAAGTTAGGCATGTTCTAATGATTGTGGAATTATTTTTTTTTTTATTACAATGAGTAGTTACAATTTTAAAACTTGTGTTCCTATGGATTTCATTTTTGTTGACATTTTTTGTTTGATTCTGTATCCAAGTTTAAATAAAAAAATTTTTCAAACAATTTACTCCTGTCACTCATATTTACACATGGCCCACTTCACAGGAATAAACAAACGAAATAATTTAAAATGTTGTTTAATTAGCACATGTCAATAAATAGCTTTTCTACACATCAAATGCAAAGAGATCCAGTTAAAATTATATTGACAATTTGCTGCATCAGGAGAACTGTTTAAGAGCATTGTTGATGCTGTGCAGTAGAGGGCTGTTGATGCTGAGGAATATACAGAATTATCAAATGAGTACATTTTCATACCATATGCATACACAATAATGACAATACAGAATTTGCTTTCTTTTTTAAAAAAAAAAAAAGTTTTCCAAAAAGTGATTTTTACAAAAAATGACTTGTCACTGCCACGTTTACCTGTGCTTTTTCTAGTCAACAAAACACATGCTAAAGTGAAAAGGGAGTCATGTCTATTAATTTTATTTTATTATTTTAAAAGGACTTGTTTAAGAAGTTGATTTTCTGAAAATGTTAATTTTTTATGAAATGTCTGCAGAGAGATATAGCTGTAAATGAATTTTATTCCTGGTGAATTTAATTAAATTGTCTGGTATGTCAGTTATTTTTTCATACAATATTTCAACTTTTTTTGTTTCACATCAAAATTTGTTTGCTTTAGTTTTTCGTACTCATTATATTCATTAAAAATTAAAACGTAACAGGGTCACTGCACCTTTATTATACCATTTGGAAATAGCACAACGGTGGAGCAGGAGTTTTATTTAAACTATCAATTTAAAAAGTTGTTGAAGGTGATACTATCAAATAGCATCAAGTTCAGAACACTCCGCTACTTAGCCACAGTAGAAGCCTAGGGTTATTGGCAATATCATACATGTTGCAGGATAACAATAGGGAAACTGCCAACGTTTCAATAATTTGAATGAATCGTACAAACCTTGCATCTGATTTTTCACATTTGGCCAATAAGTCTTCCAAGATTCGCTGGACGCCAAGATTCTTCAGGACTAACATGCGCTGGTAGGCACCTGCATGAGGAAAACATGCAGACTCTAATCAGGGCTAATGACCAGCTCTTTGCCCAAATATAGGTGACAATATAAACCCTTATCAATATTTGCACACAAAAAAAAAAGAACAGCACAGGACAGAAATTTATTGACCTGTCAAGTAAAATTTTTGCCCCAATACATCTGTCACATATTGAATTATTTGAATGCAGATAACATAAATATACTGATATATGAATTATCTAGCAAAATTTCAATAAATACCCAAAATGTATTTGTATTATCATTTGTATGAACATAATTTTTAAACTAAATTTCCATGCCTTCATTTACTGCTTACCCCTCACGTCATCAAAGTAAATTTTAAGAACATATATTATAGTTATTTTTAGGAAAAAAACACTATTTCAGTTCGATTTGTTCAACGGTCCACTGAAACAAAGCAAGACATTCAAATGTATTACCATCTTCTGACGACTCTGCTAAATTTGTGATGAACTGGACAACAGGAAGCTTAAGAGTGATGCCACGCTGTTGGTCAGGGTAGACATCAGAATCCTAAAATAAAATGCAGTTACACAGCAAGTGCCAGAAGTAAGAGTAACAGTACTGAAACTCTTGCGCATCGAACGCATACATGCTGTCTGTCCATGGTGCATAGCTAAAGCTGCAGCGTGCTCCTAGAAGTGAAATGGAAGACATGTTGGGCATTTGTTGTCAGAAAGGGGTCTCTTGCTATTATTAGTTGAGTATTACCTTCCCCATGCATAAAGATGTGAACGTTGTTTCAAAAAAGTGTAAGAACAATTCCCTGAGAGAGATTTAAAGAAACACTTTTCTGGAAATTTACACTGTCAACGGCTCTGTCAACAGAAGGGAAAGTCTGATAGACCAGTAAGCATATGTGAATTTCTTTGGAAAACAAAATATTCCCATATAAATATGAAACCTGACACACCCTAGGCACACATTTTACACAATACATCGTCCTGGCTTGCAAACCTCGCTCTGCCAAGCATTGTCCAACATGGATCCAATATGAAAATGCATTTAGGTCTAAACAAATTTTTTTTATTGGGTGTATCGCTGATGTTTGTCGTGGGGAAAAATGCAGCGCCTTGATCGATTCTCATTTATCAAAACACCTACTGGTCGACCAGACACCCCCTTCCATTTATACAGTATACTACCAGAACTGCACAATTTTGTAACAATAAAAGCACTATTGTTTTACTTGGTTTCGCCTTATTGTATCTCTCTGAGAAAATTTCTGCCATATTTCTTCAAACAAGCTCACGGTTTCCCATCTCGTTAATCACTAATGTATGAGCAAAGATCATAACTCAACTATGAATATTTTTTCCTCATTTGAGAGACCAATTTCCAACAACTACTGCCCAACTTACCTTCCTTTTCAGTTCTGGGAACACATGGAGACTATATCTATGCTCCGTTGGCCAATGAGTGTACATGTTCAAGATGATGGAATTTCAGTATGGTTCTCTTAATTTTGGCACATACTGTATGATGTTTAATAAAAACAACCTTTCTCAATTAAGTAATTCCAAATAGAGAATTGCAAATGAAATCACAAAATAATTGGTGATTATTTTAATAAAATAATGTAAACTCGAGTTGATATCAAACATTGGAATAATTAGATGCTGCAGAGCTAAAAGTCATATTTGCATTAAATTGTGAATAAACGTTCAACATGATCTGCACTAGTTATCTGATGATATGAGGAGCACTACTGACTATCCAAAAGGTATGTAAGATGAATTGTGCTTTACTTTCACATCAACCTTTTGCTGCCAATCTGCGTGGCCATAGAAAGACTCAAGTCTCTGTTGTGTTAATTTATGTGATGCAACAATTCTTACCAGGTATTTGATGACATACTGCAGATCTTCTGTCTTGCCAATGATGTGAGCTTTACATGATGGGCCATCAGCCATGTTACTCAGGACACACAATGCCTACACAAGAGATGAGAACAACATTAATTGGATACAAGTGGTTAAAAAACACGTCCAGGTTTCATTGAGTTGAAAGAGAGGTAGTCTTCAATAGAGTTCCGCAAACTGGTGCGCAGCGGGACTTTGCTAATTGCGCCCTGGCAAAATTCCTCCAAGGGCATGAATTTTCTATTTAAACAGTGGAAGTCAACCAGCACACACCATCTCAAAGTGTCCGAAGCAACCAGTAAAATATGTCTTTGTCGCTTTAGCCTTTGACACATGTGCTGTTTAATTTTTTGGCCAGATTTCAATAGCTGGTTATTTAAAAGTTCTTAACGCTTTCTGGGTAAAAAAAAATAAAAACAAAATGAGCCCCATCCTATCCAGGTTGATGGTACCGAAGATCTTTTATCTGATTTGACATAGTCAAACTCCTGCTGATCATGGGACATGACTTTTGTTTAAATATTACTATTGTTTTATTTTTTTACTTTGCTTTTAACATTGAAATAAATATGGTAAATTTACATACAAATGTCATTAGTAAGTTAAGTTTGTGGTCGCTGATTTCATTTGTACAAAAAGGCTTTTAAGTTGTGTAAGAATTTGTGTTAACTCTGTATAAATAAAGATTTTTTAAAAATAATTATAAAATTATCAATCTCAACTGGATACAAGCAGGTGTGTGAAAAAAATATCAAGATAGTGAAAGGCCATTTTATAAAAAAATAGTTTCTTTACATTCTGTTCTATGTTTACTCACAGTTAAACTTAAATATTGAAAACTATTACTTGTAATAAAATATCTACAGGGGCATGTTAATTTCAGGTTGCCAGATGCAAAAATAATAAATTAGAACATATCATTTTGGAAAGGTCTGAAAAGGGGGTTTCCTTTCTGCTGCTTTGACCGGCTTTTTAAAAAAAAAAAAGGGGTGTGGGGGTTCTTGGTGGAAGGGTATAAGTACTAACAGTGTTATTAACGGAAAGATGAATTTGGAAACTTCAAGTATGGTAACTTGATGTGTAGCTAGTTGGTCACCATAAAAAAAGTCCATGCACACCAACTGGACTGTAAAAGATGAACTAGATATGTGAGCTAGGCTTTATGATAATAATAAGACAAGAGCTAACAAGATGAGATCTCTCAAACAGAAAGATGTCACCATTCCCTGTGTCTAATGTTGTTAAACAAGGTTGCTTCCTGGCACCAACACTTTTCAGCATGTTTTCTGCCAAACTGTCTGAAGCTATCTGCAAGGGAGAAATTGGATTCAGCATCAGATACAGAACTGATGGTAAAGTATTTAACCTCAGGAGACCAAACGCTAAATCAAAGGTCCAGACAGACCTTATCAGGGACTTTCTGTATGCCGATGACTGCGACATTTGTGCTGAATTAGAGGCTAAGATGCAACGCAGTGTTACAAACTTTGGTTTTACCATTAACTCAAAGAAAACTTGAGGTCCTGTATCAACCAGCTCCATGAAAACCTTACATTGAGCCCAACATCCAAGTCAATGGCGAAAGGCTTAAAGTTGTAAACAGCTTCTCTTACCTTGGCAGCACACTGTCCAAAAGCTTAACCCTTCAAACTGCAAGTGCCTGGGCAACATTCATAAAGATGCCTAAGAATGTATGGACAAAGAAGAGGCATCACCACCCAAACCAAAATAAAGGTTTACAAGGCTGCCATTCTCCCACTGCTACTACTATATGCATGTGAAACATGGACAGTCTATCAAAGCCATGGAAGGAAACTAAACCACTTCACATGATGAGCGTCTGAAAATCGGCATGTGAAAGAAATTAAACCACTTTCTACACAATGAGCCTGTGAAAATCCTCAAAATCAAATGGTAGGACAAGAGCCCAGACACTGAGGTACTCGCGCAAGTAGGTCTCTCCTGCACACACACTTTATTAATGGAGTCCCAGCTTTGCTGGATGGGCCACGTTGCAAGAATGTCAGACGAGAAAAAATAATAATTTTATATGCGACCCTCAGATTCACATACAAAAATTGGCCCCCAGAGTCAAAAAGGTTGGACAGCACTGAACTAGTGTATCTGTGAAAGTTGAAACAATACTTATATTTTTTACAATGAACAAACATTTAAAAAAATTAGGGCATTTTAAGGTTGATGAAGGACATCTTCTTCTTCTTTATTTTAAGGGCCCACGATCAATGAATTGATCATTCTGGCTCCTATTACTTTAATTGAAAAAAAAGAGGACTTGATAACTCTATGTTTATTTCACATCTATAAAAATGAAAGCATATTCAAAATTATTGTAAGTTGTATACAACAGAAAATCAATTTTTTTTCCTCATGTTTTGAATGTGGTGTGGAAATGGTCTCGGTGTGCCGCAAGGGAACAAAGGTTGCGGTGCATGGTTTCATAGTAAGGTTTGGAGTGAGACAAAACAGTAAACAAACTCTCATACTCTTCTCACAAAAATAAAAAATATCTAAGTAATTTTGGTAGGTTATCAAAGAGAATGAACGCCCTCCCCCCTCTCCCCCAACTCAGCACCATTAAAAACTCACCTGCTCTCCACATATACTGGGAGACTTGGGTTCCTCACTGTCCTGAACACAGCATCAATGACTTCACTGCCTGGAGCCTTCACCATTCTATCAATGATCTTACAAAAGAGAATGACAATATATTCAACAATGAGTTCACCAATCTCTCACTCAAAATGAAATCACAAGAAAATATGGAAATATAATTTAAAAATATAAATATACTTTGAGTTTACAAATCTAGACTATCAATGATCCTACAAAAAAAAAACAAAAAAAAAAGGAAAATATCGGGCAGTGTGTATAATTATTTTATACAAAGTGAATATTTTTTAATAATATTTATATTTTTTTTTTATATATTTGAGTCAATTGTAAAGAAGTCACATGTGATTTATTGCTCATTCAATAGTAATATATATCTCAATTGAAATGGACCACGCCAACACCCTATGTACAAACAGACAACGGCTGTGGAGAGTGTGTACATTCTTCACCATGGCCGAAGGGGACATGCCCAAATGGCTACTGAATCCGAATGATGATGAAAATAAATGAACAAATACATTTTTAATACTACTACTTCTGTGCTTTTGTACATTCAGTTGCTTTATATTTAATCACAAGAAACCAAAGTTTTGCTCCTAATATTCATTATGAAGTTATTTTTTTCAGAGGGGTTCAGCCACTGTTTATTTTCTGAGAGAAAAGAGCTCAATGGGTTGGTGCATATCACATCTTCTTTCATGTCATTTCTGGTAGTCATGGTTTGGCTAAATAAATATGGATTGGATAATGAAACCGTGAATTGAAAGAAATTATTCAGATTAAAAGTATTCATTTTTTTTTACATTTTTATTATTGGGTCTGCTTTAATGAGCCCTCCTCAACATACTAGATTCAAGTTAAAAACGAAATAGGACATACCCCAAAGGGACAGAAATATTGAAAGTGAATAAAAAAAACAACAATAAAAAATGTATTTATTTCATATCAACTCTGGCTTACTGTTTTATCTCCTGGACGACGTTCTCCTCGAGACCTTGTGGCCACAGAGTCTCTGTCCTCACCATCATGGACCTACAAAATATTGGACATCATCACTGACAACATTATAATAGGAACTTTATATTGGATAACTATGTATACACATTTTTTAAAAACAAAAAGTGTGTTCATTAATTAAAGTTTTAATGAAACTGTGTGTGAATCATTTGATGGGACTATTCAATTTTTTTATGCATTGCCATAGTCACTCTCAATGTGCTTAGATTTCTTACTGCTCATCTTAGTCATTAAGATATTATCTAAGAGTTCCCCATGTAAAATAAAAGTCAAGCAAATCACTAAATGCTGGCAGAATTCCTGGTAAGTGAAAAAAAACAAATTTGAGAAAGAGGGCAGACAGAAATTTAATTTAATAATAAAGCACCGCCATGTTTTATTTGAAAATCTCAATTTTTTCATCATCATTTTCTTCCGCAGAGTTCCCCCCCCGTCTTGTCCACTTATCATCCTTTATATAGACTGTGTGCCCTGAATAATTTAAAACTTAAATGCTCCACTCACCGAGGTCAAGAGATTTCTAAGAACAGCCAAAGCTTTCTGCCTAATGATCATGACAGGGTCCTCAATCCTCTTGATGAAGCAATCACTTCTCATTGTCTCTATCACCCTTGTTTGTAAGCTCTCCGCCGAGCAGTAGGTTAATGACTGTGAAGACATTTCATATGAATGAGAGACCAAGTGATGGCTTGGTAAGGCATTGAGACTTTAGGGGGTGATGCCGGATGATGATGCAAATGTGGGTGGTTTAAAAAAATTTTTTTTTAAAGGCCTCTATCTGTCTTTTATGTAAATATGACTTGCTGGAACATAATTAACGGTAATCAATTTTAAAAGGACAGCACTAAGTTATTATCAACTTATGATTTTTACGTCAAGTGTGATGATGTTATCTGGATGGTTATTAACTTGCCATTATAGGCCAAATAGCATTGAGTCTGTGTTGCCTGGGCCCTGGCAGTATTCTCCCAGCAGATCAACAGCAGCACCTTGGAGTAAAGACTGTGGACACAACAAAACAAGGGATGAAAACATGGCCCGCAGAGGAATATTGAGACATTGAAACACCCCACTATCCTCATGCTAGCTATGGCACAACATTCAAGTATGGTAAATGGCGGATATAAATTAAAGAGGGTGGATCAAACTCCCCACAGCATCATCCTAACAGTTTAAACATGAAGTTACAAGTATTGGAGAGAGTGGCATTTTGATGAGGCAACCCTCGACATCTAGGAAACCACAATATGTAGAAAAGACTAACATCTAGAGCAGCCTAACATCTGTATCACCGCCACCTTATCTTCCATAGCTGTCATAATTTTTTTTCTAAATCAACCACAGTACACACAACAAAGTAAACTTTTCTCTCAAGGGAAACAATTAAACTCTATAAGCAAACGATTAAACATTATTGTAAACTATTAAACTGTCTTGGTGAGCTATTAAACTCTCTATCCATATATTGTTTACACTACAAAGAAGGGGGGAACCCCCCCCCCCCACGTTGCACCCGTAATTTTTTTTATAAAATCCTCTCTCTGCATACATAAAAATGAGCTTCTCGCCCACCCCTCCCATTTATTGTTATTTATAAATTTTTATGTCATTTTTATCCTTGTTGAAAAATGTGTCTGTGTAGCCAGTGGTTCGCAAAAATGTGCACCAGGGTACCCGAGAGCCCCACGGCTTGCTCTCAGAAAAATATTACAGTTTTCATAGATCTATTTCCAGTTTGAATCTAATGAGACAGGACACAACATCTAGTGGACCTGGTGGACTAGTTACTGTCTGTTGAAGCTTCTTCACATAGCTTCTATATTGGGTTCAATTGCCCAGGTACATGTTTTATTTATTTTTAACAACCCTTAAAGTTAAAAAAAATGTCTTGGTTATTTCGAAATGCATTTGTTAGAATTTGACTAGGAGCATCTGAGGAAAACTTAATTTGGCAAGTGCGCAGAGAACCGAAATATTTAGGTACCACAGGCTTCACTGAAAAAAAAGCATTAGCGCCACAAGCACTGAAAAATACAAAAGGGGAATGGTGGACAAAATATTACTGTTACTAGTGTATTATCCAGTGAGTTGACTTGTAAAATAAACAAAGTAACCCAATAATGATAATTACAAAAAATATTGATCTGATATTTGTCTAGCCTTTGAATGTAATTCAATAGAAATCATGAAGTTTCATAGATCTTGAGGTCATCGATTGATTTATTAGAGATAAAATATGTGTTGTTGATGAATTCAGAATTTCAGGATAATTATTGTATCATTTGTTCATGAAAGTACATACTTTCTACTGAAGACGACCCCACCTCCCCTAAGCACCCATCCGCTAAATCTCCAAACTCAACTACCCCCACACTCTGTGTGTTCCTTTTTTTTTTTTTTTTTATTTATGGTTTGACCTTAAACTTTTTAACTTATTGGTAAACTATTTAACTTTATTGTTAAACTATTTAACTTTGTTGGTATTCTATTTATAACTACCCCCACACTCTGTGTGTTCCTTTTCTTTTTTTTTTTTTATTTATGGTTTGACCTTAAACTATTTAACTTATTGGTAAACTATTTAACTTTATTGGTAAACTATTTAACTTTGTTGGTAATCTATTTAACTTTATTGGTAAACTATTTAACTTTATTGGTAAACTATTTAACTTTATCAATAAACTATTTGACTTAATTGGTAAACTATTTAAATTTACTGATAGACAATTTAACTCTCTTGGTAATCTATTTAACTTGCAAGGTAAAAATTCAGCAATGAAATTTGACATGGTACACCATATGAGCAAAGTTTTCAGTGGGGTCAGCTTACAAGGTACAGGATGTTAACCATTTGTCACATAGTGTACAACAGTCAAGAGTACAACACAGAAGCCTTAGTCTGATAAGGTACCTTCCAACACAATGAGAACATCAACAATAACTGAGAGTATGGCTACTTGTAACAAAGAGTAAGGTCTTCTAAATAAGTTATGTGGATTAGTATTTTTTAAGAGAACAAAATGTAAGACTTTTTTTTTAAATACCTGGTACTTAAGTGCACTTACAGCAAATGACATTTAATTTTTTAGGTAGCAACACTAGGATACTTTAATTATATTAATTATGTTGCCTATAGTCCACTTAAGCCACAACTGGTCCAAAAGACTGCTGTTTCAGAGTAATGTTAGCTTACTAGAAATCATCAACACCATGGCATAAGCTGTATATTAAAATAATAACATTCACAAAATTGTTACTGTACAGATCCAGAAATGCAAAGTCAAATTATTTTGAGTATAACTTTTTTTTTTTTAATTGACTTGTTGAAGGTTTTGTGAAAGACTACAAAGAAACAATTCCGTTACTAGGTATAACAAAGTATCCAAGCATAAAATAGTTAGACAGTATAACACAGCTACAAAATTATAGTTAATTCTTTATACCCTGACCTTAGTAAAAAAAAAACAACTGAATAATGATAATCTATCATTGACATCGATAATTTAATGCAAGAAGTTTTTGATAATTTACTTTACATAAATTCTGTAAATTTGTTGGCAAGTAAATCAAGTAATGTGAATTTTCTACAGATACTTTGGACAGGAAAATTAATTTTTGCAGCTCATTGGAAACCCATTAGCATTATTTACCATAAATTTATTATTAATGTTTAATTTTTTTTTTTACTATATGTCTCACATTGTTTTTTTTTAAAATTATTATTAAGAAACAAATCTAAATATTATTCGAAATTTTTTTTTTAAAATAACAAAAGAAAGACATAAACAGATTATTCACATTGACTACAACAATAAAAACAAACCAGCACATAAATATAAACAATAATTCCTCCCCACCAAGAAAATTGTGAAAAATATATATATTTTTTTTTTTTTCCAAACTTTGCCATTTAAATATTAAGGTCTGAATCCAAAAGAAGATTTTAAGAAGCAAGCAGAATGGTGGTCAAATGCTGCAGTTATCAAAGGGGCTTCACTGTATTTCCAACCTACGCCATATTCATCCAACACTTTTTTTTTTAATCATAAGTTCACATTCACATGAGTCATTCATCAAACTTAATACTTTTACTGACTTTACTTCCTCCCAAGTTTGAACAAAAGCCTTAGACTCATTGTTGGTTCATATTCTGCTAGTTGGTTCATAAGCAAACCATTTGGTTTAAAGGCAATCATTTGGTTGATAAGCAACCATTTTGGTTTATGAGCCATCATTTGGTTAAAGTTAAGAGCGACCATTTTGTTCATAAGCAACCCTTTGGTTCATTTCTAAAAGTTGTATTGTGTTAGTGTTATTGCCTTCACTGTCACCAAATAAATTATGTTCTGCTGCTTGGTCCATTGAGAGTTTAACAGTGAAAAAGAAAAACTATCCACGTTTGCATTATGACATTGTGAGCAGGAATGCCAAATAACCTTTTGGTTCATGGCAACTCTTGAAAGAGTTGTCAGATTATGCATCGCATTTAAAGTCAATATTATAGCCAAGATCACACTGGGAAAAGTTACATGCCAGTGGAGTATGCAGTATCCGGATACAAAAAAAAATCCAAATTAATTGATTACAGGCTCAGTTGTACAGCAGGAATCATTTTATTAAATGAAATGGCAGTCTCCGAAGAAACTTGTATTTTATTTGTTAGGGTCTATTAATTACAACAGTAAAGAACCCATGAGAATGAAAACAAGACAAAAGAAATTTAAAATTTCATTTCACTGCAACTATCCCTTAAGCCCTGTGATTTCCTTTGCCCATAAAATGCTGTCAAAGTTTCTAAAAAAAAACAAAAAACTCTACGTACCCGCCACCCATCCATGTCGTCCCATCGTCTTTCCGGTGGAAGCTAAATGTAAATTATGAGAACAAGAGTGAAGCCAAGCAAACAAACAAAAATAGGTAGCAGAGGTATCCAAAACCAGGTAAAAAGTAACCTTAGTGGAGGTAACACAAACCAGGTACTGTAGCAGTAACTTAACTTGAGGTAACTCACACAAAGACGTTACCTCACTGGAGGTAAGCCACGCCAAGAAACAATCTTATTGGCGGTAACCCAATACAGCTTGCAGATTTAACCCAAACTATGTAAAAGTGACCTTCATGGAGGCAGCTCTTACAGTAGCCTACTGGAGGTAACAGTAATCTTATGGGGTAAAAAATAATTAAACTTCAAGAATTATATAAGCCAGTGCTAAAGGATACATGGACACCAGCTTGAGAACGACTGCATCTAATATTGGATATGCAGTGAGCCCCAATATTTGGATTAATTACCATAGAATTTGCCAATATTTAGTGTTCAAAAATATTGTTAAGCATACTGAATAGTTTTATTATTTTTTAATTCTTATTGAAACTGTTTTGTTTTTTTAAAATCCTTTAAAACTGTATTGTCTATTGTTCTGTATTTTAATTACAACGTAACAATAACTGAATGTTTAAAATAAAAGCTATATTCAATTTAAATTAACCTTTAAAAATTGAGCAGCAAATTCATCTTTTCTATTTCTACAAAACAAAAAGCAAATGTATCTTATGCTGGTTCAAAGAATCGTGTTTAATTACATTATGTTTTTGAATTACTGTAAATTTTCATGTCTGTAACCAATGTAATTTTTTTTTCAATAAAAAAATATCCACATAACTTGAAAAGAAAAATGATAAACGGCAAAATATTAGCTGCCTAAGCAAATATGTGGGACAGTAGCCTGAAGACAACTCTATTTAGTGTTGAGCAGAAAAACTTGGTAAAAGCACAAGGTTTAGGGTTTGGCGCAAGCTTATCACAACAAGAATGGGTATCAACAAGACATTCAGCGGTGCTATCTCAGTCAGTAGTAGTAGTAGTAGTAGTGGTAGAAGTACATTAGATCATTCTTACAGAAATCAGGGTTTGGTAACACTAGCAAATATTTATCAAAGCACAGTTGTCTGCCCATTATGTTTGCAATTACACACAGTAATAATCAGTGTCTATCTATATATATAATATATATATATAAATATATATATATATAAATATATATATAAATAAATATATATATATATATATATATATATATATATATATATATANCTCATTTTAATCTCAAAGGTTCTCTGTAAAAATCAAGACGCTAATGAAAAAAATGTGTTTGTTATATTAACAAAAATGCAAATGTGTTAATTTCAAACAAGGTTTTAGCCTGGACACGTTATTATTTTTTCACGGCACTATACAGCACCTACCTCTTTACTTGGACTAAACTCCAGAACCAAATTGCACAAGCAGGTCATGGCTAACACCATAATCTCATGGTTGGTCGACTGCAGCATCTGCACACACACAAAAACAAGGGCTGGTACATTTACAATGATCAGCATAAAATAAAAGCTGGTCTTGTCACAGGAATTTATTCAGTAATATAAAACATCATTAAACTTTTTCATTTTGAATATCCAGATTTAAGTCATAAAATATTAATTTATGCTTTAATCATACCAAAAAATTAACATTTTATGGGAATGTTGTCAAGCAGGTGTATTTTCTTTTTTTTTCACACATGGGTGATACATTTTCCATCAAACAATTTTTTAAAACAGTACTCTTCAATGTGAAATGAAACCATCAAATATAAATATGGAATATGGAGATTATAAATTTAAAATTAAACTTAGTGATTCTGAAAAGGATCGATGTACTGACTGTCTCAGGGTTACATGTGACAATATATTATATTACAGCCTCAGCACAAGTTTCTGGTCACAATGGTCATGGAGTATTGTGACAGGGACTGAATGTGTCAAACAGATCATATGTCTTACCCCAAGCAAAGGTTTCCAGACTGCATTATCATGAAGTACCGTCCTGATCTGGTGTACAGATCGTGTCAGGGACTGAAGACATCTCAAGCTAGCTGCCACCTCAGCTTGGTTGGAGCTGAGCATGCAAGTCATGATTTGATCTATCATACCCTCTCTCTTGATAACCTGCACATGTCAGTAGCACAAAAGAAAACAATCTTAATTACCCAATAGATGCAAAATTCTCAAGTGAATTTATTAAAATCAATTTATCTTACTTTTTCCTCTAGATTAACATTGTGTTATCAAAGCCCATTTAAAAAAAAAAAAAATCACCTGCTTTATTAAACAGCTATTTTATAAATAGTTCCAAATAGTTCAATCAGATATTTCCTTAATTATTTTTTTTCTTTTTTTTTACCAAGTTAAAGACTTAAATATATATTAATTTCATACTCTCTCTCTCTCCTCTATTTCTCTCTCTATATATATATATGACCAAACAACAAAACAAATCTATTCCATTTTCATAAAATAATACATCTTTTACGCAGAATACTTATTTGAACTTTCAAAAAACAACATTATTTGTATGGATTTTTAAGAAAACTGACTTATTTTATCTCTATGGTGATATTTTGTTACTACAACAATCCTACCTCGTCTCTAATTTGATATTATTGTTACAGCACCAACCTGCATTATCTCTAATTTGATATTTTTGTTACAGCACCAACCTACCTCATCTCTAATTTGACATTTTTGTAACAACACCAACCTAACTTATTTATATAGTGATATTTTTGTATCAACACAAACTTACCTTATCTCTAATCTCCTCATCGTTGGCACTGATGGCGGCCAAAGCTAAAAATGCAGCCCTTCTCATCTCACTGCCCCAGTCCACTTCCTGCAGTAAAAAAAATTCCAGTACAAATCAATTGATGCTAATTAAGTATTATCCATAAAAATCCTCTAACTACTGTTAAAGATAAGAAATAATGACAGTCTTAAGCTAATGGCATAGGTGATGTTCAACTCTGGACCCCTCTAACATTATAAAAAGTGTTGGACTGCAATAAAACTTTAAAATAGATTAATTTTGTCTGGTTTTAGCTCCCTCTCCTATTTTTTTCTGTTTATACTGATGAAGGCATGTGCCGAAACGTTTACTTGTGTATAATGTATAATTATTATTAAAGAGTAACTTATACTGTTATATTGACACAATTTGTTCGTGTCTTATTAATCTACCCTTCTAACAAAGTGGCTGTTTTCCCAGACACTATTATTCTTGGCTATCGATAGTTCTGTTTTAATGTGTGATAGTAAAAATAGTAAAAAAGCCATTGGACTTCTCATATTACTAGGATATATTTCTTCATATTGGAAAATACAATTTTTTATTAAATAACATAAATAGATGTTTGAAATATTTTTAACTAATGGCCGCTAATGTTAGTTGAATTGTGCATATCTGACTAAACATAGTGAATCAATTAATTTGATTACAATAGCATATTAAAGTTATGAAAATAAAATCAAAATATTGAGAGTCACTGACTTTTTTGTCCACAGAAGAAATTTTCTTGACATCTTTGTAGTGCAGGTAGTTGGAGAGTGTGCTGATCAGATGGTCTGTGATGCTGGCGATAATTTGAAGGTCAGGGTCAACTTCCACAAGGTGTGCCAGAGTCTCTGCTCCTTTGACATTTTCGTCTAGTGGCCGATCTCTTTTACACATCCGAACCAGGGTTCCCAATGTCTACAAAAAATGAAAAAAATGGATTGCACAAAGGTATAGGGTTTTGAAGATTTGTCAATGAAATATGTTGGACTAAATGGTGTTAAATGCTGTCAAAAGGAATCTGACAAAATATAGACCAGGAGTGACTATTGTCAACACCTACAGTCTTCTTGGATTGATTACATTCGTCAAGTTCTCTTCACACGTTGAATGCGTCGTACTATTCCTACTATCACTGAATGAACTCAACTCCTTTTTATATAATAATTATAAATTTAATGTCTGAGTAAATATTATACACATAACACGTGAATATAGTGCAGCTCGCTATCAGAGATAAATAATACACATCCTACCACTCCAAAGTTCCACTCAAGACTGCGGCACGACTAAAACATACGTCATAGAGACAATGGCGGGAAGAGCGTTCAATAACTATAAAAATCAAGCGCGGGAAAAGCATTCAACAACTAATGAACATAATATTAAGTCGCAACAATTACTACTGAATGCTCATACTCGACAACCATCTAAATCATGTTCATGAGCAACAACGGAACAAATGACTGCTGCAAAGAACCATGCAACTTTTGCTTGGGACCCACAGACTTAAGTTTAAACCTCAAGGTTTTAACATTAACTAGCATTTTGTTCTATTTAATTAAAAAACTATTATTGATTTCCATTCACAGCTAATGTTGCTACGGTAAATTCAAGGAAAAAATGGAGCATTGATTGTTCGTGTTTCACTGTGCTCTTTATGCGTTCCACATCGCAGGAGTTGTCGGAATTTTCATTGTGTCAATGTGATACCGCCAAATGGACTCCATCTCAGGGTCTGATTTCAGACTTTGCCTTCTCTTAGATGTGTTGCCATCCAAGGTTAACGAGTCCTGTCCACCCAGATTGCTGGTGTTGTTTTCGCTTGTCTGTACTTTTGCTGGGGGATTGCTGCACTCCAGTCCACAAACTTGGGATTGACTCAGTTGAGCACACAGTATTTCAACTGTACACATTGCCAAATAACATGTAACACTGGAACAAATACCTCAAATGTGCCAACATTATGGAAATGTGCCAACGTTATGCAAATGTGCCAACATTATGCACATGGTATTGAAAATTATTTGAATAAAAATGGATGCAGTGGCAAAGCTGACAAAAACTTTAAGCACATTTAAGTTTACAGCAAGTCTTTTAAAATGCATTCTATGAAAAATGCACCTCTGTCAATGCTTTTTTACCCATGTCAATACCTTTCTGCTTATAACAAAATATTGCCCCACCACGATGCAGGTAGGTCAGGACTTTGGCTGCCGCCAGCTGCATCTCCGAAGGTTTGTCTCGACCCATCAACTCCACAAAGACTGGGACTAAATCAGGAACTGAAATAAAATAATGGACTAATCAACGCAGACATAAATTGAAATATGACTTAACAATGAGGACAAAGCCTCTTACAGGAGCGGTTGGCAACCTTTCCAGGTACAGCAGTCGGAGAAAACATTTTTCTTTTGGCAGTGACCTAATTGTTTCATTTTGTTATCACAATTTTGCTTGAATTTTAAATTAAATGAATTTGTATATGTTGAGCGTTTAGCTTCAGTTAGCCGACCATCTGACAGACTGCCAACCCTATCTGTCCAATATGAATTCATTTGTAGAGTTGCTTGACAAACTTTTTATGATTTAAAAATATAAAGGAATTTTATTATGTAGGGTTTTTTTTTTTAACAACAAACTAAACATGGGCATATATTGGAAAGACATCAATAGTACTGTAAATATCAATAGTATTGCAAGTATCGTTAGTATTTTAAAATTTAAATTTCAATACAGCAAGCAACATGCAAACTACTCTTGAATCTATTGTTCTTCCTGTGAAGACAGCTACAACAGGACTGATAGACGGCTATAATTGTGTAAAACGTTAACTTGACTCTTTGCTTACCTGCTACGATAGCTGTACGGACAGCTGTATTTTTGTAACACATGTTGGCAAAGCATCTCAGTGTTGGCATCTGCACTTTGTAGCACTCTGAGAGGAGGAGAGGAGAGAAAATATCCAATGTGTTGCTCTCCAACAAATACATCTGGTGCTCTTTAGTCTGGAAAAAAAAAATAATAATCAACACATAGTCATTCAATCTCTAGTTTTCTCTAACTTATTCATATTACAAAAAACCTCCACTTAGTTTTGCAAGAAAGGGTCATAATAAAGAGCCAAACAGTCAGGGTTAAGGAAGATTCGATGAGGTCTAAGATTCGATGAGGTCTGCATTCAACTTGTGTTTCTCAAACCCAGGAACAAACACAAATATTTTCATCATTGTTTTTTTTGTACCACTTGAGCATGTTAACAGACCATAACAAGAAAAGTAATTTTGTTTACCACTTGAGCATGTTAACAGACCATAAAAAGAAAAGTCAATTTGTTTACCACTTGAGCATGTTAACAGACCATAACAAGAAAAGTAATTTTGTTTACCACTTGAGCATGTGAACAGACCATAACAAGAAAAGTAATTTTCTTTACCACTTGAGCATGTTAACAGACCATAACAAGAAAAGTCAATTTGTTTACCACTTGAGCATGTTAACAGACCATAACAAGAAAAGTCATTTTGTACCATGTTTGTAAAAATTCTATTGTTTCTCAAAGTTAAGCTCATACACAAAGCCCCAGGTTTAAATAAAAATTTTTTTTTTTTAATGCAGTTTGAATTCATTTCTAACAACCACAAATTTGAGAGAGTGGCCACATTCAAATATCTAGGGGCAACTATAAATGAGCACAATGAGATAATGTCAGAGGTGAAAGAAAGGATAACAGCAGGCAACCGTTTCTATTTCAGTCTACAAAAGCTACTGGTAAAAAAAAACCTATCAAGGGGAACAAAGAAGACAATATACACCACCATCATAAGACCTGTAGTAACACGTATGCTAGTGAGACCTGGACCCTCACCAGAAAAGCAGAGAACCTGCTCAACACAAGGGAGAGGAAAATCCTCCGCAAAATAAACGGACCAGTGATAGAAAATAATATCTGGATAATAAGTACAAACCAAGAACTTTACTATTCGTACAAAGAACCACCCATAGTCACAATGATAAAAAAACGCAGAATACGCTGTGCTGGTCATGTTGAAAGGATGCCAGAATGCAGAGCAGCCAAAATTATATACAGGCAGAAGCCTAGGGGCAGACGATTCACCGGTCGCCCAAGGATGAGGTGGATTGATGATGTGGAGACAGATTTACACCAGTTGGGGGTTCTAACATGGAGACGGAAAGCCATGGATTGCTCCGAATGGAAGGATGTGGTGGAGCAGGCCAGGGCACCTACATGGGCTGTAGTGCCATTGATGATGATGAATTATTTCTCACTTTGAAGAAACTAGGGCTGAGAATGGCATAGTTTTTTTTACATCCAGTCCAGGTCTGAATATTTTGAGACAATACCCAGGGGGACAAAGTCTGGGTTTTACACATGCAAAAAAAAATAAAACAATGAAAAATTTAAATAAATAAAAATCATACATAATTTTTTTTAAATAAAAGGAAATTGTCAGAATACATCTATCGAAAGAATCAAAGTTTTTTTAATTTTATGCAGTTGTAGTGTGGTCAGAGTGTAGTAACAATAAGAAAATAGCCCAATCACTGTGAAGAATATTTAAATTTAAAAATGAAAATTCAAATAAGAAAAAAATTCACATTTCACACCCCATCCCCCAAAATTTCATTTGTTTCTTAGGCGACCCCTGACATTTTGTCAGGCGACCCCGAGGAGGTTTTGACCCACAGGTTTAGAGCCACTGCCATAACACAGAGCTTTTAAATTTGCCTTTGTGCTCCTGGCGGCAGTTTTCCCTTTTTTCTGATACCATTGTATTCTAACTATTTAAAGTAATATTTACATCTTCATCATGGCAATACCATCCTAGCCTTCCTTCAGTTGAGCCAATAGCTCCACTTATAAATAATTGTTAAATTAAATTACTATAATTGAATTTTGACAGAACTTAGAAATGATCCACAACACACACACAAACGTTGGCTACTCATTATCATCAGCCAGTCAGCATGTGAAATGGAACATTAATGGTTATTAGAAAGTGCCATAGTCTTAACCAAAGATAAGCATCTTGCTAAGATAAATAATTTTTTAAAATTTTCAGCAAGAACATTATCATCTTGTGAACTTTGTGGTTTCATTTAGCTTCCATAATGATATTTTCTATTATCATTTAATCAATTCAGGTAAAATTTACACAAATTTATGTTAAAAAAAAAAAGTTGTACTGTTTTTATACCTTCTACCCATTGGGTAGACACATTATGGAAAATGATAAATTTTTTAACACCTGGACCCAGTTCTGTTTTTTTTCTCTTCAGGTCTGGGTATGTGACGGGTGTGCTAATTTCTGGGTATCTGGGTCAGTGCCCGGCTCAGACCTAGCAAAAAAACCATTGTGACAATTACTTAATTTTTAATTGCTATTTTACTTTCATTCATAAAAAATGAAACATCATTCAGTCCTTGTGTGCCGACTCGTACTTGAGGCGACGACCAAATTAATGCTCAATTTGTCTAGCAGTGGTCTATACAGAACACTATAAACTGGGTGTGTTTTGTAATTGCATCTCTTCAGTAAGGGGTGGTGTCACGGTCAGATCGCGTGAGTTTTTTGTGTCAACTTCTATAATGTTAATTTGACCAATCGTGGGTGAGTTTATTTTCCCCGTGTGCCCCACGAGTTTTGATTTTCTCGGTCAAGGTATGACCGGTGTGCTGTGTCTGAAAAAAACCACGTGTGTGAGTTGAGTTTTTTGAAGGAGTGAGCAGTGGCGAGTGCTGTGGATATGGTGTATGATTTTTTTGTCTTATAAAGGAGTGAGTTTTTCTACGGATGGAAGAGGACTTGTGTAACTTTAACTGTTTTGTGTAGTGGCATATAGGCACACATAGCCAATAAATAAGAAAACCTGAAACCCTGAATTGTTTGTTGATACTTGGAGCAAGAGTCAGCTCTGTAGGAGCTGGAAATAAAGGGGTTCTAGACCCTTGTAAAATTGTTCTGTGGCTAGTACAGAGGGGACCGACCCCTAGACAACGTACGTCACGCCACAGTGGGGGCCCGTCGAAGCAGCCATATCATCCAAGTCTACCATCCACCACAGTGGAGCAACCATCCACCACAGTGGAGCACCTATCCAAGTCCACCAACCATCCACAGTGGATTAACCATATAAACCATTCGCCATCGTCGCGGCTAATCAAAGAAACCATCCAAGTCTACCATCCAGCCACAGTGGATTAACCATACCAATCTACCATTCGCCATCGATGAGGCACATCAAAGCAACAATCCCAGCCCACCACCAGCCACAAAGAAGGCTGTCGAAGCAGCCATTTCAAGTATAATCATCCATCCATTCGCCGTCGTTGCGGCACATCAAAGCAACCATCTAAGCCTACCATCAGCCAAAGGGGAGGCCGTTCGATGCAGCCATATCAACCTTAACCATCCACCACAGTGGAGCAGCCATCTAAGCCCGCAATTTGCCACCGTGGGAGCACGATCCAACCATGCCAGCTCATCATTTGGTACGTGGTTCAAAGGTTCAGCTAAGTCCAAACCAACCATAGCAGACCATCCACCACAGTGGAGGCCGTTAAAGCAACATCATATCGTCCAAAGAACCCAACCAGCCTACCATTCATCACAGAGGGGGCCTGACCAACCAGCCACACCAGCACGTCAAAACAATCATCACGGCCATACCAGTCCAGAGGAAAGCCGTGCAAACTAGCCAGACAGCTATACCAATCTTAACTTTTTGTCACATTGGATTATTGGAGACACCAGACATTCCAACAGTATCTACCTACGAGAAAACAAATGAACACATGGATTATACTTCTCAATACGTCCGAAATCCCAGTGCCACCCATCAAGAGAACCATCACAAGTAATTATTTTAAGTACATTATTTAGTTATTAGATTTGCAATTTCTATTGTTTTATTACTCATTTCATTTGATCCATTTCCTATTTGTAAATTTTTTGTAAACATATATATTGACATAAGACTTAGAGATAAAAATGTCGTTACCTACTATTGCCGAAATTAAACAAATGGCAATAGATTTGGGATTAGAAGGGGAGGAAGCGAAAGAATGGGTAGCTGTTAGGGAAAAAGAGGTTCGCGAAGAAGAAGAAGAAATTCGCGCATATGAGCGAGAAGAAAAAGAAAGAATCAAAGAACATGAGAGAAAAATGTCTGGGTATAGTGCTAGTACACTAACTGGTACTGAAAGGGGACAATTTTCTCTGGATGATAAGGAAAATGAGGGCAATATACAGGGAGACATGGCCTTTAGTGTAAAACCGATTGTGGATCAACAGGGACAAGACAGTTTGAAAGTGGGAGTAGACATACGCCAGAAAGAGAAATCTATGTGGGAAATCAGAGAAGAATGTGTCAGATGGATATATGCTTATAGGCCACCAGAATCTGTGGTGAGAAAAATTTATGAGCAATTAAATTCTAATAAACCTTTTGACCTAAACACCTTTAAGGAATATAAAATTACTAATGAAGAACATAGTCACATGACTAAAGATCTTGACATAACGTCGAATTGTTTGGACGAGGGTCCAAGCATTACTCAAAGTAAAGTTGATGGGAAAGCTTTTAAAGAAATCAAGCGGGAGGGGGCCTTTAAAAAATAGTTATGGGAAATATAGACCGAGGAAATATACTAAGGTAGAAGTTAGTGGGAATGAGCTTAGATGGTGTCGAGAGAACAAATCTTGGGTAAGTCTGTCAGAAACTAAAAATCCAAATGTAGAAAGGGGCAGTATCAATACTAGGAAAAATGATGAATCGGAATTTGTTCAGTTTGGTATAGTTGATGAATATTTTGAAGACACCGAAACAAGAGAAAATAAGTTGGATAATGTGGATAAACAGGACGAATGTGATGATGTGCAGGATGGCTATCGCCCTTGCACCAGTAGTGAACCTAATGGTATTGATGTTTCATTTGGGGACTTTGATAAAAATATTGATTATGAGCACAGCGTTGTTGATGCTTGGGATGATTGTTTTGATTGGGATATTAATTATGAACCCAGTGTAGTTGGTTCAGATAGAAATTTTGATAAAAATATTGATAATGAACATAGTGTTGTTGATTCTTCTAGTGATGGTTTTGATTGTGATATGGCTTATGAACTCAAAGTAGATGATTTTAATGATATTTTTTATTGTGCGCCTAGTATTGCAAATGTTCCACATAATGATGTTGATAGAGTGACTGAGGTTTGTAGTTTGTTTGATTGTGATATTGATTATGAACCCAGAGAAGTTGTTTGTGATAAGAATATTGTGTATGAACATAGTGTTACGGATACTTTACTTATTGATGTTGAGAGAGTGACTGAGGTTTGTAGGGTGCCAGAGGCTTTTGATGGCAAACTCATGGCTTTTGATAACACACCCACGGGTGTTGAAGGCATGAACCACCTTCCGCCTCCATGCAAGCAAGGGGTCATGATCACAAGCATGAACCACCTTCCGCTTCAATGCAAGCAAGGGGTCATGATCACAAGCATGAACCACCTTCCGCTTCCATGCAAGCAAGGGGTCATGATCACAAGCATGAACCATCTTCCGCTTCCATGCAAGCAAGGGGTCATGATTACAAGCATGAACCACCTTCCGCTTCCATGCAAGCAAGGGGTCATGATTATATGGGGGACAAGCTTGGGTAACCACGAAGTAGAGACCGTAACCTTGACCAGGGCAGCGTCCACTAGATGTTGTCAGGGTGAACCTTCGAAAGAGTTCACCGACACTCCTGAGTCAAGCTCACGTGTGTTGTTATGTTTTGAGGAGGAGGGGAGATCGCAGTTTTTGGCTGCTCGTGAGTTTAACTCAGTTATTTTTGAACATGTCACAGTTCACAGAGACTGTGAAGTGTTTCTGCCCCAAGACGATGAAAAAATTGATTTGAATAAATTTGACACGTCTAACAATGTAACACCTGTTTTGCTTTTCATCAATGATGGTATTTGTTACAAAGGAGAAGGGACAGCTTGGGGGGAAGCAAAACGGTCTTGGGGTGTAAAGGACTTGTTGGGTGAATTCGTGCCTACTAGACCGTGCAGGTCAAACCCGAGAAGAGAGAGAGGTGAGTTGGGTGGATCAAATAACCTCCATGATTTTTTAAGACAAGGGGATAAGCGAAACATTCCACCGTCTTGTATGTAAAGATTTAATGGACAATTCATGGCTGTCCACACATGCTCAGATGTTGACATTTGTTTTCTTCACTTTTTCATTTTTGAATTAAGATTTTTCAAAATCATGTGCTGTAAACATTTAAATATTTGTTACAATGTATTAAAATAAATGCTCAATTTCATTGTAGGAAAATATTGAGATGATAAAGAATAATCATTATTTTATCTATTATCATGTATGTTTCATTAGAGATGTCTTAATTCTACAATGCATTGCCATAACAATAGTAGTGACTTTCAAAGTATGATTGATAGCGGTTGATAACGGAATGTTTTAAGATAGACATTTCATGATATTTTTTTTATTAATATCGGTATGTTGTTCATGTTATAATTGATGTCAGTTTACCAGAGTATGCACGCGAACTGACCGCTGTTTTGTAAACTCGCAACATTGGGTTTCACCAAACGTCACTCGTGAGGGGCGGCGTGTCACGGTCAGATCGCGTGAGTTTTTTGTGTCAACTTCTATAATGTTAATTTGACCAATCGTGGGTGAGTTTATTTTCCCCGTGTGCCCCACGAGTTTTGATTTTTCTCGGTCAAGGTATGACCGGTGTGCTGTGTCTGAAAAAACCACGTGTGTGAGTTGAGTTTTTTGAAGGAGTGAGCAGTGGCGAGTGCTGTGGATATGGTGTATGATTTTTTTGTCTTATAAAGGAGTGAGTTTTTCTACGGATGGAAGAGGACTTGTGTAACTTTAACTGTTTTGTGTAGTGGCATATAGGCACACATAGCCAATAAATAAGAAAACCTGAAACCCTGAATTGTTTGTTGATACTTGGAGCAAGAGTCAGCTCTGTAGGAGCTGGAAATAAAGGGGTTCTAGACCCTTGTAAAATTGTTCTGTGGCTAGTACAGAGGGGACCGACCCCTAGACAACGTACGTCACGTCACAGGTGGTAGTGGGAGGCTGCTGTGAACTATCATCAAGTTCAGGAAGCATACCATCTGGAATTGGTGGGCAACACAACTGCTGATAATGCAATACTTATATAACATACCACGCAGCACTTTTCCAGAATGGTAGTGATACATTCTTGACAAACAATGGAATATTTGATCAGGCTCAGCAGGTGCGGAATGTAAGTGCTTCCATATGCATTCTCCTGGTCAAATAGAGGAAAGCAGAAACATAAGACTACACAAGTGCTTTATCAGGGAGATTTTCTTGAAGAATATTTTTTTAAAGATGTCACAGATCAAATATTTAGATAATAATTTTGTTTCGGAATAATGTATTGTTTTTATGAGTTAAGAGGAACAGGAAGTTAATTAAGATATGTCATGCACAGCAGAAGTAGAGAAGGAGACAAGTGAAAATAGAAGCATATGTTTGAAGATAGGCTCTTTGCCATACATCTCTTGGCATCGTGTTACTTATTCAATAGATATGTGTGAAAGTCATATGTGAAGTAAATAGACAATAACAGTTATAATTTCCTCAAATTTTGAAGATGTGTATTATGTATTTCATGTGGTGTAATTTCTATATAATAAAAGGTCGGGATGCTAAATTCATGGACTCCGCCTCGTACTTTGTGAATGTGGATAATTGTCACTACAACTATGTATTTACAAGTAACATCATCATCACTAATGATTGTTACATAAGATATCTATTTAATATAAGAATGGATTGGAAAAAGCCAGAGAGATTAAATAGAGAATTAGGTGAATGAAAGAAAAATGTACTGGAGTGAGCTAGAGAAGCATTTCCCATAACTTTAATTATGGCGGAGTGGTGGACTGGTTTCGGATTACACCAGGGACCTGAGCAAAATTTATGAATTAACTTCTTCATATCTACCTTAACTATGTCGTAAAATATTTTTTAAACTGTAATCAGCCAATTCAATAGGACTCAACTAACACCATTTAATGCCAGCAGGTTTTTTTTGTTTTGTTTTTGTAAGGGCTATTTAAAAACAAAAACTGAAGTCTATGTCATGAATTGTCAACCTTTTTGCCCAGAGGGCCGCATAGCAGTTATTTTATTCTTTGCTGGGCCCCATGATAATCTTTTTGCATATGTCATATTAAAGATGATCTTCAAAAAAAATCATTCAAGATTAAATTCCCAATAAGCAGTGAATATGCTAAAATGTGTCATTAGTATTAGTTTTAGTTTGACAATATTCACTGTGATTATTAATTTTCAAAGGCTCCTACAAATAATCATTCACAATTTGCGCATTTTACTAAAAATATTAATCCAGTTCTTGGAAGTTCTTGCAGGCCTCATTTAACGTTTCAGTGGCACACCTTTGGTTTGGGTCAAAGACAGAAAAAAATTTCTCCCTTGACAAAAGGTTTTCACAAGATGGGACTTCAGTGGCATAGCCAGTACTAATGCCGCCAGAGGTGGGAAAAGATATTTGCTTTCCCCTTTTTTTCAAAAAAGACCTCTGCAGCTGCCCCAAAATGCTGCCCCTCCATATAAAGAAAAAAATGCCATCCTCTACTATCCCCTGTCTAAATAACTGGTGGATTTAACTATTATTTTAATCATGCTGTATGCAAAATTTTGAAAAGAATAATCTTTCTTGCAAAATCTAAATCTTTCAATTTACAGCCAGTGAGTTAAGGTTGAGATGTGTGTTCCCTTCAGGATGCAGGTGTGTTGTGTGAAAATAAGCGTTAGGTACTTGCACTATTTTTTTGGACATCAAAGGAGCCTAGCAGTATGGCATACTAGTGTTTTCCCATTTGGTCGCATGGATTCAGTCAAATTCTTAGGCTATTCTTGACGCATACAAAGCGGGATATTTTTTATATACAAAGCGGGATATTTTTATGCTAAGGATAATTTCAATTTTGGGAGTTTTTTTAATATGAAACTCAAACATGTAACTTTCCCTCCCCATTTTCTTGACTAATGTTGTGCAGACCACCGTTTGGGGAACCTCAGATAGAGAGATTAACTAGAGGAGGTGAATGAAAAAACTCAACTACCATATAAATCAAATTGAATCAATTGAAATAGAAATTTTTTGTGAAAAACAAAGCAATAGTCTCTCAATGTGTTTTTTTTCCCCATTCAATCAGTAAAATTTAAGTGGACTAAAGTTCTGAATTAATCTTACCTCATAGAAACATGAAATAGATTCTGTATTGACAAGTAAAATAGAACGTAAGCATCTTAGTATAGCTTCTGACTATCGCAGACTTAGATTTGTTAGAGCTGTAATAAAAATAAGAGTACATTAAAATTAACCATGGCTTTAAAGAACAAACAAAACAGAATGATGTATGCATTTTTGGCTACTCTTATAGTTACTATTATAGTTAGAGAAATGTAAAAACAATAAATTCATGTATCAGGTAGCAAATGACATTATCTTCTGAAGTTTTTGTTAAAAATGTGTTTAAATCATTCAGCTTAACTGTTGAGGGCATTTAAGTACAGATTTTCAGTCTTACATTTGAGTAGTATTGGAACAGTCTTCTCTTGCACTAGTTGTATGACAATGCTAGTATTTCCTTTGGCCAAACTGCCCAGCACAATAGCTGCCTCTGTCCTTAACTCAGCATTTATGTCCTCATCTTCCACCCATTGAAGAAGTCTGGAAAGTATTCAAACTTACATGAAACAATGGGCTAAAAGTATTAAAATTTAGAAATATGTTTAGGCTAGTCAACACAGCAGTGGATAAGATATTTGAATAAGAAGGGATGGGGTTAAAACCTAGAAAAAAAACAAATGTGAACACCAAAGCTCCCCTCTCTTGGGGGATAAGGAGGCTCACTATGGCACTAACCAAAGCAAATAAAACTTGATGGAGACAGGTTTTACAAGGCCATCTCGGTGAAAAACATGCTACGAAGCAAGAATTCTGTTATTTACTAGAAAAAAAGTTAAAGTAACTGGGTAAAAAAAAGAAAAGAAAAAAAAACATTTAACTAGGGGACATCAATCCATAATGACGTCATATTTTGGTAGATTTTTACACCCCCCATCCCGCCTTTCCACCTGTCACAAAATTTTGACACCCCCATGATACATTGTCATGAATTCTTGAACCCCTCCTAGCGGCATGACCTCATTTATTTGGAGGACCCTAAGGTAGCTTGAATTTTAAGTTTAGTAGATTTAAATTTGGAATACTTTATGTTATTATAGGCCAATTTTACCTCATTGTTTAATCTCTACAAATTGAACTTGCAGAAATCTTAATAAACATAGAAGTAAAAAAAAAACTATTATAAAAGGATAAAATAAAGAGCCATAATGAATCTTATTAAAATCAACAAAACAATGAAACTTCTCTACCTTGGAACTAGTCCATACTGTAGACTTTGCATTTTTTCACGATCACTGCCAATGACATCATTTTTAACTGCACTAAGGACAAAATTATAAATGTAATTGAGCCATTGACATGGCACCACATGATTAATTAAGCAACAAATAAAATAGTAATTTTTCTACTTGTATGTGATGTCTGTTATTTTTTAAGGTGAGTGCCTCTGAGTGGTATTTTTTTAACATTATTAAAGTTAAAAAATAGCAAAAACTTCAAGTCCAGCACAAGTCCATGCCATTTAAAAATATTATAATTGAATTTTAACATACTGCAAAGAATAGAAACTCTAAAAATGCCCCCCACATACATGATAGCCTCCATCCAATCAGCTGGTTGGGCATCATTTAGTAATATGGCTACGTTCGGTGGCATCTCAGAAGTTCTGGACTCAGAATCAATATCCTAAATACAAAAAAATACATTCATTCAATTTCATATATAAAAGGTCTAACCTAAAGAATATGGTACCGGGTACCTAATCCTTTGGTTATAAGTTATGTCTACTGATTAATGGAAGATCCCGAATTTAAATTATTTATTTTAATTATGCCTATTCTAGTAACAACTTATTTTAATTAAATTAACATGAGGTCACATTAACACTATTCAAATGCAGCTTACAGCAACAGTCAATAAGTCTTACAAGATGAATAAAATAAGTTCGTGAGACTGGTGGGCTACATTTTTAACTTGATTCTTAATTGTATTTTATTTAACTTTTGTGTTCACTATTTTGATGCTGCAAGTGTTTTGGTGTTACTTTCAATTTACTCTTTATTAGGACAAATGAAAAAAATGATAGTAGTTTGTTTTATTAGGTAGGCCTAAAAAATGTCCAATAAAATATATAAATAACTTGACTTACATAACAAAAGCCAGTTAGTTTTTAATACTATTTGGATATTTTGTTTAAGTCTTTAAGTATAATGTTTAAAGCTTAGACTAAACTAGGGCTTATTTTTTAGTAACATCTTAGGCTTGGGTCTAATAGTATGAGTAGTATACACTACTACTACTTAGTACTAATACTTATAGTCATACTCATACTGAGTCATAGTATTTGTAGTACCTTTTAAGTACTGACTAATGAAATAAATATTTGTCCTATGTCATATAACTTCAATAATTAAAAACTATAATAAATTTTAATAATACTAACTATAATAACTAACTATACTATAATAATAGTCATTATAGAGTGTATATAGATAGAGATTCTTGAAATTATAATAAAGTATGAAGTATAAGTAATACTAGTATTAAGTAGAAGAAAGCAAGCATAATATTAATTAATTTAATTATTAAATTATGATATTAATTATTAATTTACTTTACACTTTAGCTTTTGCCAAAAGTTTTGGTGACTATTTATCAGTCCTGGTCCCCCATATTTATATCCTTAATTAAAAGTTTAAAGTATTTATTTACCATTTCAAATTTCATTAAGATTAAAGAGTAAAGACTTTTAAAGACCAAGAAAACTAAACATTATCATTAATTCACACAAGTTTATTTTTACAAAATGTTTAAATTTTTTACGGGACGGGGAAGACATTGCTGGTTCTGCCGCTAACTGCATTTTACTAATTTTAGCCCTAAAGTCTGCAGCAGAGTCACAGAGGTCTGCCTTCAATTTCAAACGTCTGTCTACTACTACTACTACTATTACTATACTATCAGTGACTATCAGTCAGGGGTCTTACCGGGGTCTATATCTAAATTCTAGCACTAGCTCTAGTCTAATCATAAATACTTTTTAAATCGTCTTATCAAAGCAGTCATATCGTGTTTTGACAGTTTGCTGTGATTAAATAATGGGTAGAATTGTCAGTGACTAGCCTAATTTTACCTTTCGAATTTGATTGTCGCATTTTGCGAAGATCATCATCGCTGAACCCCGACCAACCTGCCATGTTGGTGTTTTGTGTGGGTTTCGGGTTTCCTCTTTACCGACACCTGCATTTAATAAACGTAAATCACTTCTTTGACCGAAATGCAATTTCAATTAGAATGTCATGATGTAAATTTTAAATTTTATGACTTATGATCTCGCCATCGTCTGAAAAAGTTTGGAAAGCTTATCTGTTTTCTTTAATCCAAAATAAAAATTTTAAAAGCTATATCTTAATAACGCAAACTGGTGTCATGAATATTGAGTTTAGCCGTTTTTAAAACTTGTTATATTAATTGCAACAAATAAAATAATGATGGATTAGAACCTGCGGAAGCCCTTGAACCTAGTAGGTCAAAATGTTGACTCCTTCCGAGTTGCGTAACAATTGGCACAAAGGGGGCGAGTATTTTTTTAATTAAATAAATATAAAGCATAAAAGTCAATGGATGCTACTGCACGTGCCTTATTTTCCTGTGGGTCAGTGGTCGGCGAAGCGCGGCTCTTTAGCAAATTAGCGACCTGAGTGCGGCTCGGCACATCGGCAACAAATTGCATTTGACTCCGAAAAACATGGTTCTTGACAAGTACTTGAAAAGAAATTGGACTCTCAAAAAATGTTCAATCGTCCTGCGTCTGATTTTTTGGCTCTCTTAATTGACTAATTAGTCTGCATACTACTGCTGTAGGTTACTCCGGACTGGGCCACTGCTGTGGTTACTCTGGACTGATAGATGCAGCAGCGTATCTAGGATTTGTGTCGCAAGGATGGGCCGAGAATTTTGCCGCTGCCCTTCTACTTCTACGATAACGAAAAAAAAAATGTTCTGATGACTGAATATGCTGCCCTGGGCCTGGGTGAATCCTCCCTCCTCCACGTCCCCTTCCAACTCCACTGGATTGATGACGATCTCATCATTCTAAAATTTCCATGGTAATATGGGGGGGGGGGGGGAGAGAGAGAGACTGCAAGCAATCAGGTTAGGTAGAATTAAATACGTGAAACAAAGTATGGGGAACCTGAAAAAAAGTGCGTACAATAAAACGAGCCTTTCGAAAAGAAGCCTTTTTCAGCAAAAACAAAATAATAAATTATAATAAAAACAATGTGATCATTAAAATAAACCCTTAGCTATAATGTAGTATCCGAGAGGACAGCAAGGGGAATGACATTCCTCTTAACTTGTGACAAGGTGTTCGGTTTTTAATTTAAAAAAAACAATCAGGAATTTTAATGAATTAAACATGATTCTTTATTAGTAGGCCCTATATGTATCATTAAGTTGATTTTGGGAGAAAAAAAACGCTGCTATACATTATACAGCACTATAAAGGTAGTTTCACATATGAAGTCTGGGGACAATCAAGTTACTAGCTAGAGCACAGTTGACCTCAAATGTCGTTATGAAGAGATTTGTGTGGGGTTGTCTAACTAAGGACTAAGACTAGAGAGGCTCATTTAAAAAAAAATAAAAAAAATTAAATAGTCTATATTTAAAAATATTTTTTTAAAGACTTTCTATCAAAGACTAGTCGCTTCAACTGTAATTTTGTAAGCATTTGTTGTTCAAAAACGAAAATAATTCTACTTTTCTCGATATTTGAAAGATTACAATATCAATACTAAAAACATATAGATCTACATATATATTTTTTTAAAACTTAAAAAAAAAATACTTCCTATCAAAGACGAGTTTAAACGCAATAAAAAGTAGAAAATATTTACAATTTCTTAAATGCATTACGCAAAGAAAGAAAGTGCAGTAAATATTTTCAATAATTAATAATAAAAAAATAAAAACATTTTTAGTCCAATCCTTTGGCTACATAGAGTGCTCATCTACACCTATGCACAATAGGCCTACATAATGTTTATTTATATTTAGCCTACAAAATTAGTGGTAACTTAATACTCTAAATTTTAATTATGTATTCCACTAGGCCCACTGAGATTCGGTTAAAATTTTAAGCAGCTAAGATTAAATCAACATGTGTCACATTCTTTACTAATAATATTAGTTTGACAATTAACGTACCTTAAAATTTCAAGAAGACGCCTACGTCTGAATAGAATTTAGAACCCTAACTGTAAAGATGTAAAATGCCATTGGCTTTTATTTTAGGTATTATCCAAAATCGTTGATGTCGTAACAGATTGGCATAATAAGCATAAATTAGGTGAGTCAATTATGGAGGATCAGTTTGAGCCCTTTCTAATAAAGATCTGGCAGCGAATAGACCGAGAAAAACGATTGATTGTAATTTTTTAATTTATTTTTTAGTTGGAACCATCCTTCGTTATATTATGTACGCACTGAGAGGGGAGGTGGGGGTTTTTGAATAAGGAGAACGCTTGGGTAGGGGGATTTGTGGGAATGTCAAAGTCTATAAAAATAAAAACGTATCTATTGAGCTAGCTGCGTCAACTGTAATATTTATTCGCCCTAGCGACAACTCCTCCAACCCCCCTCATCTTCTTTGACTGCGACAAAGAATGTAAAGTAGTTTTGTGACATCATTATTTTGATTGTCTGAACTGGCGGAGTGGTGAAAACCCGTGCCACTTTTTCTATTCTGCAACTTCACAATATAAAAAAATAGATTTTAATTGTTATCAGGGTTTTGTTTGTTTGTTTGTTGTTCTTGGTTGTTGTTGTTTTTTTGGAGTGGGAAAAGGGGGGGGGGTTCCCGAAAGCTCGTTGTAACGTAATAGTTGGGAAAAGTGTTCGTTAAAAATAAAAAAAAATTAATAAAAAAGTACGCGTGCAACAGAGGGGAGGGGGGTGAGATGAGGGNTACAGTAAATTAAAACTATATTAAAAAATTACTAAAAATTTTTGCCCCCCCCCCAGAAAGTTAATAGATTTTTTTGCCCCCCCCCCTAGAAAGTTTTCTGCGGGCGCCCATGCCCCTCTTCCTTTCACCCATTTACAGTTTGTGGTCGTATTCATACATCTGAGTTAGTTATCAGGAAATATGCATAATGGATATTTATCATTATTTTTTAAAAACAGCTTTTCCTAAAAAATAAATCTCAATTTACTTGGTAGGTTGTTGCTTCTTTTTTAATGATGCCCCAATTTTTTTTTTGCCGTGTAATTAATTCTTATGTAAATACATCTTATTTTATGCTGATCAGACTTCGAGTTTGAACCACGTCAAATGTCACCAGTAACTTTATTTTTAGCAATGACTGTGATAATGTGACCTGCACTTGCACCTAAATAATATTTTATAACAATGGCTGATACACATCTGCAAAACAATGTCTCCGTCCCTCTAAAAACCCATTCTTTTTTTTTTTGGTTAAAATTCCTTTTTATTTCGTTCATATTTTATTATCCTTTAAAAAAGTATAATAAAAATAATGTAACTTTAAATCTATGCAAAATTTAAATTAAATTTTACATGTTTCTTAAATGTGCTTCCTTTTTAATTAAGTTAGTTTAAATTCTTCATGTTTCCCCTTTAAAAAAATACTGATTTGTTATAGCAGTGGTCCCCAACCCCGGGCCGGTACCGGTCCGTTGATCAAATAGTACCGGGCCGCCCAGGAAACATTAAATTATTTCCATTTTATATGCTTGCCAGATTTTCTAGATGATAAATATGGACGTACGGACACAAAGGCTCGCAGCAACCGGAACCATACAGGCTGGGGGGGGGGGGGGAAGGGGGGTGTTGTGTTGATTTTTTTGGGGGGACCCCAAACCCACCCCCCCCCCCCCCCCCCCCCCCCCTTTTGGGGGGACACCCCCCCCCCCCCCCCCCCCAACTCGTACGTCCAAGGAGCTTTTAGCCCCCATCCCTATAGAAAAAACCAAAGACATCAAACAATTTTTATGGGTAATTGTGACGTCACGGGATATATATATATTTTTATAATGAATCGCGTGTTTATACAGCCGACAATTTGGCCAGCCCAGTGGTCCCGATATTATGCGTCACTCTGGGTGCCATGTTGCCCTCAGGCAGGGCCATGAGAATGGGGCAAAGAGGGCAGCCACAGCGGGAACCAAATTATAAATCAAAACAATCCAAAATATAAACAATCAACACCCCCACCCCCTCATAGGGCCGCGGTAAAATTATCAAACGTTGACCGGTCCACGGCGATAAAAAGTTTGGGGACCACTGCACTGTGTTATAGAGTCTAAGCTCGTTAGGGTCACCAAATGGGCAAGTCAATAACACCTGCTGCCTCAAGTGTCAAACTTTTTTGACACTTTTAATAAATTAACATTTTAATTTGTATCCCACCCCTCTCCCCAATGCACACACCCCATTCCTTGTTATTTCGTCATAATTACCTCCCCTACCCAGTCTCTGCAACACTATCACAATTGGGGTGGGGGGTTGGGTGTCCTTGAAGAACAGGTGCGGGACGAGCTACCACGAATGACGTTCGCAATCAACAGCTGTTGTAGGATTGGCGTCGCTCTCTTAGACGATCGTCTGCGAGTTTGATACAGTCCCCCCCCCCTATTTTTTTTTTTTTTTTTTTTTGGGGGGGGGGGGGGGGGGGGGAATACCCTCCAGCTAAAGAGGGGTCCCGGGGGCTTCCACCAGAAACTCTTTATTAAAATATGCTAATTTTAACTATGAAATCTAACCTAGAAGTCTACTTGGGGTAATCAGTCTCTTCCTATGTTTCACTGATGTGATGTGTTGTTTATATCTGAACGTCCACCATGACCAATGCTAAAAACATCATTGCAAACTGTGCACTCGACTTCACTTTCATAGCGTCCCTTTTTAACTTTTTAATATAGTTCCACGCTTTGGAATACTCCGCCATCAACTTACATTGACGCTTGGGCATAATTATTGTTCTAATGAGAAGATAATATAAAATTAAAGAATGAAGTTCAACACCTAAAACAGACACCTGCCACACTGACACGAAGAGGCCTGCAGGGATCACACATGATAGTAACACATTACACGTAGCGTTAGTGGCGTGTTGTTCTCTTAAACCCTTACAAAAATGGGACACATAATACAGTCACCAGCTCACGTCAGCCAAGTTGTAGCGCCCCTCCCCCCAACCGGTCAAGTTATTTAAAGTAATCTTGACAAAGCGGTGTTTCATAGAATTTTCCCCGCGCTAATCTCTTGGATGGGTATCATTTTAATTGTATGGGTATAGCAGACTTGTTTACTTTGGCGAACTATGTACGATTTTAAGGTGTGTACATGTTTATACTGCAGGTTTATTATTTTACAATTAGGATAATGTTTTAAACCATTTTGTGATGATATTGTACGATTTGAAGAGTTTGAGGGTAAACAGGTCTGGTAGGGTTGGTTTTTATGGAGAAATGTACGAACCAGACTGCAACATACCCCGGTATCAAAATATGTCCGTATCTGTACTTCAAAGAGGATTCCCACTCAGAGGCGTAGCGAGGGTGTTTGGCGCTCGGGACAAGATCCATTTTAAAGCGCCCCTTTTTCTTTTTTTCAACTCTCAAGCCCATTATTTTCACCAATAAAATAATATCAAAGCACGTTTTGGCGCCCCTAACTAGCTGGCGCCTGGGCACATCTGTCCCCCCCCCTTGCCCCCCTCGCTACGCCTCTGTTCCCACTAAACTGACCGAGAGCAAGTCCCGGTGGCAAACACTGGACACAAAAAGCATGAATAACTTCTCAAAGCAAAGGAGACCTGAAGTCAAGTTAGATTTAAATTTAAGTTTTTTCAAGTTGGGGGGAGGGGTGGGTGGGGGCACTAATAAAATACAATGTAGCACTTGAAATAGTGAGACATTTGAAAAAAAGATAAAAAATTGCGTATAAATAACTAAGTCTGTACCGGTATATCGCTCATTTCAAGATTATTTAGTTTTTAGTTGTCATGGGATTGGTGTCAAAGTTTAGTCTTCATTCAATTCGAATCCTTTGACTACATCAATCCACCAAGTCATCTTGTGCAACAAAGACCATGTCATCTTGTGTTTCAATTTACCAAGCAATCTTGTGCATCAATCCAACAAGTCATCTTGTGCAAAAAACACCATACCATCCTGTTCATCAATCTACCAAGCCATCTTGTGCAACAAACACCATGCCATCTTGTGCATCAATCCACCAAGTCATCTTGTGCAACAAACACCATGTCATCTTGTGCATCAATCCACCAAGCCATCTTGTGCATCAATCCAACAAGCCATCTTGTGCAACAATCACCATGCCATCTTGTGCATCAATCCACCAAGTCATCTTGTGCGACAAACACCATGCCATTTTGTGCATCAATCCACCAAGCCATCTTGTGCAATAATCATCAAGCCATCTTGTGCATCAATCCACCAAGTCATCTTGTGCGACAAACACCATGCCATTTTGTGCATCAATCCACCAAGCCATATTGTGCAACAATCCACCAAAACATCTTGTGCAACAATCATCAAGCCATCTTGTGCATCAAACCAACAAGTCATCTTGTGCAATAAACACCATGCCATCTTGTGCATCAATCCAACTAGCCATATTGTGCAGAAAACACCATGCCATCTTGTGCATCAATTCACCAAGCCATCTTGTGCATCAATCCACCAAGTCATCTTCTGCAACAAACACCATGCCATCTTGTGCATCAATCCACCAAGTCATCTTGTGCGACAAACACCATGCCATTTTGTACATCAATCCACCAAGCCATATTGTGCAGCAAACACCATGTCATCTTGTGCAACAAACACCATGCCATCTTGTGCATCAATTCACCAAGCCATCTTGTGCATCAATCCACCAAGTCATCTTGTGCAACAAACACCATGCCATCTTGTGCATCAATCCACCAAGTCATTTTGTGCGACAAACACCATGCCATTTTGTGCATCAATCTACCAAGCCATCTTGTGCAACAATCCACCAAGCCATCTTGTGCAATAATCATCAAGCCATCTTGTGCATCAATCCACCAAGTCATCTTGTGCAACAAACACCATTCCATCTTGTGCATCAATCCACCAAGTCATCTTGTGCAATAAACACAATGCCATCTTGTGCATCAATCAACCAAGCCATATTGTGCAGCAAACACCATGCCATCTTGTGCAACAAACACCATGCCATATTGTGCATCAATCCACCAAGTCATCTTGTGCAACAAACACCATGGCATCTTGTGCATCAATCCACCAAGTCATCTTGTGCAACAAACACAATGTCATCTTGTGCATCAATCCACCAAGCCATATTGTGCAGCAAACACCATGCCATCTTGTGCAACAAACACCATGCCATCTTCTGCATCAATCCACCAAGCCATCTTGTGCAACAAACACCATGCCATCTTGTGCATCAATCCACCAAGTCATCTTGTGCAACAAACACCATGTCATCTTGTGCATCAAACCACCAAGCCATCTTGTGCATCAATCCAACAAGCCATCTTGTGCAACAATCACCATGCCATCTTGTGCATCAATCCACCAATTCATCTTGTGCGACAAACACCATGCCATTTTGTGCATCAATCCACCAAGCCATCTTGTGCAATAATCATCAAGCCATCTTGTGCATCAATCCACCAAGTCATCTTGTGCGACAAACACCATGCCATTTTGTGCATCAATCCACCAAGCCATATTGTGCAACAATCCACCAAGCCATCTTGTGCAACAATCATCAAGCCATCTTGTGCATCAAACCAACAAGTCATCTTGTGCAATAAACACCATGCCATCTTGTGCATCAATCCACCAAGCCATATTGTGCAGAAAACACCATGCCATCTTGTGCAACAAACACCATGCCATCTTGTGCATCAATTCACCAAGCCATCTTGTGCATCAATCCACCAAGTCATCTTGTGCAATAATCATAAAATCATCTTGTGCATCAATCCACCAAGTCATCTTGTGCGACAAACACCATGCCATTTTGTGCATCAATCCACCAAGCCATATTGTGCAACAATCCACCAAGCCATCTTGTGCAACAATCATCAAGCCATGTTGTGCATCAAACCAACAAGTCATCTTGTGCAATAAACACCATGCCATCTTGCGCATCAATCCACCAAGTCATCTTGTGCGACAAACACCATGCCATTTTGTACATCAATCCACTAAGCCATCTTGTGCAACAATCCACCAATCCATCTTGTGCAATATTCATCAAGCCATCTTGTGCATCAATCCAACAAGTCATCTTGTGCAACAAACACCATGCCATCTTGTGCATCAATCCACCAAGTCATCTTGTGCAGAAAACACCATGCCATTTTGTACATCAATCCACTAAGCCATCTTGTGCAACAATCCACCAAGCCATCTTGTGCAATAATCATCAAGCCATCTTGTGCATCAATCCAACAAGTCATCTTGTGCAACAAACACCATGCCATCTTGTGCATCAATCCACCAAGTCATCTTGTGCAACAAACACCATGCCATCTTGTGCATCAATTCACCAAGCCATCTTTTGCATCAATCCACCAAGTCATCTTGTGCAACAAACACCATGCCATCTTGTGCATCAATCCACCAAGCCATATTGTGCAGCAAACACCATGCCATCTTGTGCAACAAACACCATGCCATCTTGTGCATCAATCCACCAAGTCATCTTCTGCAACAAACACCATGCCATCTTGTGCATCAATCCACCAAGTCATCTTGTGCAACAAACACAGTGTCATCTTGTGCATTAATCCACCAAGCCATCTTGTGCATCAATCCACCAAGTCATCTTGTGCAACAAACACCATACCATCTTGTGCAGCAAATACCATGCCATGTTGTGCATCAATCCACCAAGTCATCTTGTGCATCAATCCACCAAGTCATCTTGTTTAACAATAACGATGCCATTTTGTGCAACAAACACAATGCCATCTTGTGCATCAATCCTCCAAGCCATCTTGTGCATCAATCTACTGAGTCATCTTGTGCAACAAACACAATGTCATCTTGTGCATCAATCCACCAAGTCATCTTGTGCAACAAACACCATGTAATCTTTTGATCAATCCACCGAGCCATCTTGTTTAACAAACACCAAGTCATCATGTGCATCAATCCACCATGCCATCTTGTGCATCAATCCACCAATCCATCTTGTGTAACAAACACCAAGTCATCATATGCATCAATCCACCATGACATCTTGTGCAACAAACACCATGCCATCTTGTGCATCAATCCACCAAGCCATCTTGTGCAACAAACACCATGTCATCTTTTAATCAATCCACCAAGCCATCTTGTGTAACAAATACCAAGTCATCTTGTGCATCAATCCACCGTGCCATCTTGTGCAACAAACACCATGCCATCTTGTGCATCAATCCAGCAAGTCATGTTTTTTCAACAAACACCATGCCATCTTGTGCAGCAAACACCATGCTGTCATGTGCATCAATCCAGCAAGTCATGTTGTGCAACAAACACCAAGTCATCTTGTGCAACCAACGCCAAGTCATCTTGTGCATCAATCCACCTTGTCATCTTTTGATCAATCCACCAAGCCATCTTGTGTAACAAACACCAAGTCATCTTGTGCATCAATCCAGCAAGTTATCTTGTGCAACAAAGAACATGTCATCTTGTGCATCAATCCACCAAGTCATCTTGTGCAACAAACACCATGTCATCTTGTGTATCAAGCCACCAAGTCATCTTCTGCAACAAACACTATGCCATCTTGTGTAGCAAAAACCATTTCATCTTGTGCATCAATCCACCAAGTCATCTTGTACATCAATCCAGCAATTCATCTTGTGCAACAAAGACCATGTCATGTTGTGCATCAATGCACCAAGTCATCTTGTGCATTAATCCACCAAGCCATCTTGTGCAACAAAAACCAAGCCGTCTTGTGTAACAACCACCATGCCATCTTGTGCTTCAATCCACCAAGCCATCTTGTGCAACAAACACCATGCCATCTTGTGCTTCAATCCATCATGTCATGTTTTGTGCGTCAATCCAACTTGTCATTTTGTTTGTGCATCCATCCAACATGTCATCTTTTACATCAATCCACCATGTCATCTTTTGCATCAGGAGTGCACCATGTCATCATAGCCTAACATTAATAGACGGTCGGAGCTACAAAGAGCAAGGATTAAAGTTAATTGAGAAAGATAGAGAAAGAGAGTGATATTTTATATATATGTATATATATATATATATATATATATATAAGAGAGAGAGAGTTATATTATATATATATATATATATATATATATATATATATATATATATATATATATATATATATATATACATGTGAATATCTTTGTGTTTGTTTGTTCGAAATAGAATTTTAAATGGATTGATGGATCTTGACCAAAATGGGCCTATATATCCTTTTTATAACACTCCGTTTGAGGCCAGGGGCCCCGAATAGTTTTTTTTTTCTCTTTTATAAGCTATGTCAATAAAATTAACAAAAACAAATACTCATTCATCAATTGATGGATCTCAACCAAATTTAGTACAAATACGTTTGATTATCCATATTCAAATACCGAAGGGCACTGAAGTCATAATATCCGGGGACCCCATTTCATTTTTCCTAATATAAACTGTATAAATATCGATATGCTTAGTTAGACAAAACTACAGGTTCTATGTGAATTTATGGATCTGGGCCTAATTTTGTAGCAGTGAGCAGTATCCTTCATTGTGTCTATTGGAATATCGGTGGATTTTAAATGGATATATCCAATCCATTCATTACCAGTTTATAATTTTCTAAAATGTTCAATAATTTAAGAAAGCTGATCTTTGGAATTTTTAAACCGACTTTACTGGGATAACTTTTAAACTTTAACTTTATTATTTATCTGAATGATTTTATAGGACCTCCATCTAAGGCAAAACTGAATCGGTACATCGGTACAATTAAGGAATCGGCCCCCGCTGGGGGCCCCTCTTTCAAATTTAACCTGATGTTCACGCAGGCTGCCCCAAAGTACCGCATAAACTTTAATGTTAGTTGTTTAACATTAGTTTAACAAGTTGTATAATTTTTCGTATTTGAAAAATAATCGCGTAGAAAAGTATTGTTTACACGTTTCGAGGAGGCTATTAAATTTAATCTAGAATGTTCCGGTCAGTTCTTTATTGTTCTACGGGGGTTTATAATGGAATCTAAAAGCTCAATGAGATGTTGGTTTAGTTCTATTCATTTCTAAATTTTCATGGGCATTTTCTACAATCATGCCCTTCACAATCAACCGGGAACGAAGTCCCACCCAATACATAAGGCCACTGTAATAATAATAATACTATTTACGTGACTAACTTTAATTTGTGCTTTTACTCTTTTTGAAGGCATTTTTTTTTTTGCTTCATATCTGTAACCATCTTGTGGCACACCGGTTGTGGCACACACGGCACACTGGGTGAGGCACACTGGGTGTGACACATACGCGACAGACTACATAATACGCCACTTAATACATCACTTTCCATTATACGCTACTTACCACATAATACATCACTTTCCGTTATACGCTACTTACCACATAATACATCACTTTCCGTTATACGCTACTTACCACATAATACATCACTTTCCGTTATACGCTACTTACCACATAATACATCACTTTCCGTTATACGCTACTTACCACATAATACATCACTTTCCGTTAAACGCTACTTACCACATAATACATCACTGTTAATACATCACTTTCCATTATACGCTACTTACCACATAATACATCACTTTCCGTTATACGCTACTTACCACATAATACATCACTTTCCGTTATACGCTACTTACCACATAATACATCACTTTCCGTTATACGCTACTTACCACATAATACATCACTTTCCGTTATACGCTACTTACCACATAATACATCACTTTCCGTTATACGCTACTTACCACATAATACATCACTTTCCGTTATACGCTACTTACCACATAATACATCACTTTCCGTTAAACGCTACTTACCACATAATACATCACTGTCCGTTATACGCTACTTACCACATAATACATCACTTTCCATTACACGCAACTCACCACATAATACATCACTTTCCGTTATACGCTACTTACCACATAATACATCACTTTCCGTTATACGCTACTTACCACATAATACATCACTTTCCGTTAAACGCTACTTACCACATAATACATCACTGTCCGTTATACGCTACTTACCACATAATACATCACTTTCCATTACACGCAACTCACCACATAATACATCACTTTCCGTTATACGCTACTTACCACATAATACATCACTTTCCATTATACGCTACTTACCACATAATACATCACTTTCCGTTATACGCTACTTACCACATAATACATCACTTTCCGTTATACGCTACTTACCACATAATACATCACTTTCCGTTATACGCTACTTACCGTAAAATACATCACTTTCCATTACACGCCACTTATCACATAATACATCAATTTCCATTATACACCACTTACCACATAAAACATTAAGTTTTCATTATACGTTACTCATTACATAATTAATAAATCACTCTTTCCATTACATGCCACTTAAATGAGTTTCTGACATGGTCAACACACACAGAAATTTATCTTAGAAACACATACAGATCCGTCGATGTGATGACGTCATAAATTGCTTACGGTGTATTCAAAGAAAAGTGATAATTTTAAAAACAAGGGGGAAAAAATGAAACAAATTTCATAAACTTTTGTATAAATGTGTTGCTATGCTGGTCAGGTAATGATTGCAAGTCAAGAGCCGCGGTTTGAAGTCATCCGTCACAGCAATCAACATCAAGGAGATTTGGGCTTTACTTTTCTTTTACCATTTTTGTTTGACGTATTAAAAATGTATTGCTTGTTATAAATTGTAACAATGGGTTTATATGTTCTTATAAATGTTTAATTTTAATGAAGCATTTTTTTCCTGGATAAAAGAATAGGAGGGGGAAAAAAGGGGGGTGGGGGCATTTTCTTCACGAAATTTGGCTTTCTGGGCATTTCAACATTGACACTTCTGCATATTTGAAGAAAATGGGAATCCTCCGTTTTCGCTCACGTTCAACTCGTCCGACTTGCAAAGACAGGAGTGAAATAAACATCAACTGCACCGGGTTCATAACCATTGACCCCATCAAACAGTATCGGAGTGGATCTCAAATTATTAAATTGGATTCAGTAAAATAAAATAAAAAATTGAGACATTTTTTATTTTGAAGTTCGTGGACGGCGTGAACAAAAATTCAATTCCACCCCCACCCCCTTGCCCACTCTCAATCCCGTGGTTAAAATGTGAAGAGGATGTGATCTCTGACATAGCTCAACACAAGGGATACATGTATAACTTACTGCAGTTCTTTAGTTGAAAGCTGGAACTCAACAAGAATTAACGAATTTAAAAAAATAATAGAAGTGGTATTATTATTGGTATAAGTATTAGCATTAGTAATAGCAGTAGTAGTAGTAGTAGTAGTAGAAGTAGCAGGGGTAGTAGTAGCAGGGGTAGTAGTAGCAGTAGTAGTAGCAGTAGTAGTAGTAGCAGTAGTAGTAGCAGCAGTAGCAGTAGTAGTAGTAGTAGTAGTAGTAGTAGCAGTAGTAGTAGCAGTAGTAGTAGTAGCAGTAGTAGTAGTAGTAGCAGTAGTAGTAGCAGTAGTAGTAGTAGCAGTAGTAGTAGTAGCAGTAGTAGTAGTAGGAGTAGTAGTAGTAGTAGTAGTAGTAGTAGTAGTAGCAGTAGTAGTAGTAGTAGTAGTAGTAGTAGTAGTAGTAGTAGCAGTAGTAGTAGTAGTAGTAGTAGTAGTAGTAGTAGTAGTAGTAGTAGTAGTAGTAGTAGTAGTAGTAGCAGTAGTAGTAGCAGTAGTAGTAGGGGTAGCAGTAGTAGTAGTAG
>CAXITT010000660.1:0-10000 GCA_964033795.1 Lymnaea stagnalis | reverse complement strand
CACTCTCTTTCACTCTCTTTCACTCTCTTTCTCTCTCTTTCTCTCTTTTTCTCTCTCTTTCATTCTCTTTCACTCTCTGTTACTCTCTTTCTCGCTCTTTCACTCTCTTTCACTCTCTCTCTTTCACTCTCTTTTACTCTCTTTCACTCTCTTTCACTCTCTTTCACTCTCTTTCACTCTCTTTCTCTCTCTTTCACTCTCTTTCACTCTCTTTCACTCTCTTCTACTCTCTTTCTCTCTCTTTCACTCTCTTTCACTCTCTTTCTCTCTCTTTCATTTTATTTCACTCTCTTTCACTCTCTCTCTTTCACTTTCTTTCTCTCTCTTTCACTCTCTTTCTCTCTCTTTCACTCTCTTTCACTCTCTTTCTCTCTCTTTCTCTCTCTTTCACTCTCTTTCACTCTCTTTCTCTCTCTTTCACTCTATTTCACTCTCTTTCACTCTCTTTCTCTCTCTTTCACTCTCTTTCACTCTCTTTCATTCTCTTTCTCTCTCTTTCACTCTCTTTCACTCTCTTTCTCTCTCTTTCACTCTCTTTCACTCTCTTTCACTCTCTTTCTCTCTCTTTCACTCTCTTTCACTCTCTTTCACTCTCTTTCTCTCTCTTTCACTCTCTTTCACTCTCTTTCACTCTCTTTCTCTCTCTTTCACTCTCTTTCACTCTCTTTCACTCTCTTTCTCTCTCTTTCACTCTCTTTCACTCTCTTTCACTCTCTTTCTCTCTCTTTCACTCTCTTTCACTCTCTTTCACTCTCTTTCTCTCTCTTTCACTCTCTTTCACTCTCTTTCACTCTCTTTCTCTCTCTTTCACTCTCTTTCACTCTCTTTCACTCTCTTTCTCTCTCTTTCACTCTCTTTCACTCTCTTTCACTCTCTTTCTCTCTCTTTCACTCTCTTTCACTCTCTTTCACTCTCTTTCTCTCTCTTTCACTCTCTTTCACTCTCTTTCACTCTCTTTCTCTCTCTTTCACTCTCTTTCACTCTCTTTCACTCTCTTTCTCTCTCTTTCACTCTCTTTCACTCTCTTTCACTCTCTTTCTCTCTCTTTCACTCTCTTTCACTCTCTTTCACTCTCTTTCTCTCTCTTTCACTCTCTTTCACTCTCTTTCACTCTCTTTCTCTCTCTTTCACTCTCTTTCACTCTCTTTCTCTCTCTTTCACTCTCTTTCACTCTCTTTCTCTCTCTTTCACTCTCTTTCACTCTCTTTCTCTCTCTTTCACTCTCTTTCACTCTCTTTCTCTCTCTTTCACTCTCTTTCACTCTCTTTCTCTCTCTTTCACTCTCTTTCACTCTCTTTCTCTCTCTTTCACTCTATTTCACTCTCTTTCACTCTCTTTCTCTCTCTTTCACTCTCTTTCACTCTCTTTCATTCTCTTTCTCTCTCTTTCACTCTCTTTCACTCTCTTTCTCTCTCTTTCTCTCTCTTTCACTCTCACTCTCTTTCACTCTCTTTCTCTCTCTTTCACTCTCTTTCTCTCTCTTTCACTCTCTTTCACTCTCTTTCTCTCCCTTTCTCTCTCTTTCTCTCTCTTTCTCTCTCTTTCACTCTCTTTCACTCTCTTTCTCTCCCTTTCTCTCTCTTTCTCTCTCTTTCTCTCTCTTTCCCTCTCTTTCACTCTCTTTACTCTCTTTAACTCTCTTTCTCTCTCTTTCATTCTCTTTCACTCTCTTTCACTCTCTTTCATTCTCTTTCTCTCTCTTTCACTCTCTTTCACTCTCTTTCACTCTCTTTCTCTCTCTTTCTCTCTCTTTCTCTCTCTTTCACTCTCTTTCACTCTCTCTCTCTCTTTCACTCTCTTTCACTCTCTTTCTCTCTCTTTCATTCTCTTTCTCTCTCTTTCATTCTCTTTCACTCTCTTTCTCTCTCTCTTTCACTCTCTTTCACTCTTTCACTCTCTTTCACTCTCTTTCACTCTCTTTCATTCTCTTTACTCTCTTTAACTCTCTTTCTCTCTCTTTCACTCTCTTTCACTCTCTTTCACTCTCTTTCTCTCTCTTTCTCTCTCTTTCACTCTCTTTCACTCTCTTTCTCTCTCTTTCTCTCTCTTTCTCACTCTTTCTCTCTCTTTCATTCTCTTTCACTCTCTGTTACTCTCTTTCTCTCTCTTTCACTCTCTTTCACTCTCTTTCACTCTCTTTCTCTCTCTTTCTCTCTCTTTCACTCTCTTTCTCTTCACAGTTCACATAGGGAATTTGTGGGGGGGGGGGGTGACCACTTGGAACCAAGGGAGCCAATCATTTAGAGTTCAACATTCAACTGAACAAATGTCTGTGAGGGGTCATTACTGTTGTTTTTTACATCACAAAATATTTCCTGGATGTTGTCCCGAGCATCAGTTTTGACGTTGTTCCCCCCCCCCTCACCCCAGTTGTCCCGCCTGCCTATTGTTATCACATTAAATTAGTCACACCGGACAGGTCTGGGGGTGAGGAGAGGGGCCAAAGTGGTGGGGGTGTAGGGTATGGGTGGGTTTGGCGGTGGCGGGAGCCGGCTAAAACAATTTCTAATCCCTGATTTCGTCCCCCGTGTTGTGATAAGATCCAGCTTAATGACCAGATAGGCGGCAATGGTCGGAAATTGTCGGAAAACAGCGGGTTGGCAATCGCCGGTCAGATAATAAAGCAATTGCATTGATTGATTTCAGGCGGATGGAGAGGGGGGGGGGGAGAAAAAATATTGCCTTACTGAGTGTAAGGCGGACCTTTGTACCTTGTTAAAGTCATTTATATACACCATTTATATACACGTGTCCGACAAGATGAGTGGACGGAGTCAGATCAGGGCGCTGAACTGGGAGCGAGGGGTGTGATGGAAGAACATGGGTTTGGGTTTGGGTGGAGAGTGTGATGGAAGAGTATGGGTCATGGTTGGAGGGGTTGGCGTGAAGCAATTATTACAATAATTGTGTACATATTTGTGTATCTATGTGGAACAATATGCCAACACATTTAATGTATAACAGCATCACAACACATATATTGTACCACAACATCATAACATATATCCCAACAATTTCAGTGCACCACAATATCCCAACAAATTTATTGTGCCACAATATACCAACAAATTTATTGTACCACAATATCCCAACAAATTCATTGTACCAAAATATCCAAACAAACTCATTGTACCACAAAATCCCAAGAAATTCATTGTACCACAAAATCCCAAGAAATTCATTGTACCACAATATCCCAAGAAGTGAATTGTACCACAATATCCCAACAAATTTATTGTACCACAATAACCCAACACATATAATGAATCCCATTATTTCAATACATTATATAATATCACAATACATTATACCACAATATCCCAAAACATACATATCACATGGATTAACTTGATATGTCAGATAAATAACGAGGAGTGGGTGAGTAAGAAACACAACCAGCAATATCCTCTTGTTTGGAGGAGTTGACCTTTAAAAGTTCGGAGGTCACAACGTCACACTGATTAAAAATGCGCATGACGTCACCTTGTCGAATTGCTGCCCACAGATACTACTTAACAGCTAAGTGCTATTTCTTGCTTTTATTTTTATACCGTTTTTTATGTTGTTTTGTCCGCAGACGAAGCCTTTCTGCCGACAACACGTTCGCTGCATTGTTAAATTTATTTTTTCAGGTTTGACCCTACTCTGTTTCACTCATTTTATTTTGTACTAACCTGATTGCAGTCTCTCCCCTTATTAACCCTGATATGTTGTCACGGAAATAAATTAAGTTTAGCATAATAATCTGTAGAGATGAGGTCAGGGAAATAAATTAAGTTTAGCATCATAATCTGTTGAGATGTTGTCACGGATACAATTAAGTTTAGCATCATAATCTGTTGGGATGTTGTCACAAATACAATTAAGTTTAGCATCATAATGTGTTGAGATTTTGTCAAAGGAACGATTAAGTTTAGCATCATTATCTGTTGAGATTTGTCACAGATACAATTAATGATAGCGTCATAATGTGTTGAGATTTTGTCACAGAAACAATTAAGTTTAGCATCATAATCTGTTGAGATTTTGTCACAGATACAATTAAGTTTAGCATCATAATCTGTTGAGACTTAATCATAGATACAATTAAGTTTAGCATCATGATCTGTTGAGATTTTGTCACAGATACAATTAAGTTTAGCATCATTATCTGTTGAGACTTGTCAAAGATACAATTAATTATAGCTTCATAATGTGTTGAGATATTGTCACAGAAACAATTAAGTTTAGCATCATAATCTGTTGAGATTTTGTCACAGATACAATTAAGTTTAGCATCATTATCTGTTGAGATTTTGTCACAGATACAATAAAGTTTAGCATCATAATCTGTTGAGACTTGTCACAGATACAATTAATGTTAGCATCATAATGTGTTGAGATATTGTCACAGTTGTCACAGAAACAACTAAGTTTAGCATCATTATCTGTTGAGATTTTGTCACAGATACAATAAAGTTTAGCATCATAATCTGTTGAGACTTGTCACAGATACAATTAATGTTAGCATCATAATGTGTTCAGATATTGTCAAAGAAACAACTAAGTTTAGCATCATTATCTGTTGAGATTATGTCACACATACAATAAAGTTTATTATCATAATCTGTTGAGACTTTTCACAGATACAATAAATGTTAGCATCATAATGTGTTGAGATATTGTCACAGAAACAACTAAGTTTAGCATCATTATCTGTTGAGATTTTGTCACATATACCATAAAGTTTAGCATCATAATCTGTTGAGACTTGTCACAGATACAATTAATGTTAGCATCATAATGTGTTGAGATATTGTCACAGAAACAACTAAGTTTAGCATTCTTATCTGTTGAGATTTTGTCACAGATACAATTAAGTTTAGCATCATTATCTGTTGAGATTTTGTCACAGATACAATAAAAATTAGCATCATAATCTGTTGAGACTTGTCACAGATACAATTAATGTTAGCATCATAATGTGTTGAGATATTGTCACAGAAACAACTAAGTTTAGAATCATTATCTGTGGAGAGTTTGTCACAGATACAATAAAGTTTAGCATCATAATCTGTTGAGACTTGTCACAGATACAATTAATGTTAGCATCATAATCTGTTGGGATGTTGTCGCAAATACAATTAAGTTTAGCATCATTATCTGTGGAGAGTTTGTCACAGATACAATAAAGTTTAGCATCATAATCTGTTGAGACTTGTCACAGATACAATTAATGTTAGCATCATAATCTGTTGGGATGTTGTCGCAAATACAATTAAGTTTAGCATCATTATCTGTTGAGATTTTGTCACAGATACAATAAAGTTTAGCATCATAATCTGTTGAGACTTGTCACAGATACAATTAATGTTAGCATCATAATGTGTTGAGATATTGTCACAGAAACAACTAAGTTTAGCATCATTATCTGTTGAGATTTTGTCACAGATACAATAAAGTTTAGCATCATAATCTGTTGAGACTTGTCACAGATACAATTAATGTTAGCATCATAATGTGTTGAGATATTGTCACAGAAACAACTAAGTTTAGCATCATTATCTGTTGAGATTTGTCACAGATACAATAAAGTTTAGCATCATAATCTGTTGAGACTTGTCACAGATACAATTAATGTTAGCATCATAATGTGTTGAGATATTGTCACAGAAACAACTAAGTTTAGCATCATAATGTGTTGAGATATTGTCACAGAAACAACTAAGTTTAGCATCATTATCTGTTGAGATTTGTCACAGATACAATAAAGTTTAGCATCATAATCTGTTGAGACTTGTCACAGATACAATTAATGTTAGCATCATAATGTGTTGAGATATTGTCACAGAAACAACTAAGTTTAGCATCATTATCTGTTGAGATTTTGTCACAGATACAATACAGTTTAGCATCATAATCTGTTGAGACTTGTCACAGATACAATTAATGTTAGCATCATAATGTGTTGAGATATTGTCACAGAAACAACTAAGTTTAGCATCATTATCTGTTGAGATTTTGTCACAGATACAATAAAGTTTAGCATCATAATCTGTTGAGACTTGTCACAGATACAATTAATGTTAGCATCATAATGTGTTGAGATATTGTCACAGAAACAACTAAGTTTAGCATCATTATCTGTTGAGATTTTGTCACAGATACAATAAAGTTTAGCATCATAATCTGTTGAGACTTGTCACAGATACAATTAATGTTAGCATCATAATGTGTTGAGATATTGTCACAGAAACAACTAAGTTTAGCATCATTATCTGTTGAGATTTTGTCACAGATACAATAAAGTTTAGCATCATAATCTGTTGAGACTTGTCACAGATACAATTAATGTTAGCATCATAATGTGTTGAGATATTGTCACAGAAACAACTAAGTTTAGCATCATTATCTGTTGAGATTTTGTCACAGATACAATAAAGTTTAGCATCATAATCTGTTGAGACTTGTCACAGATACAATTAATGTTAGCATCATAATGTGTTGAGATATTGTCACAGAAACAACTAAGTTTAGCATCATTATCTGTTGAGATTTTGTCACAGATACAATAAAGTTTAGCATCATAATCTGTTGAGACTTGTCACAGATACAATTAATGTTAGCATCATAATGTGTTGAGATATTGTCACAGAAACAACTAAGTTTAGCATCATTATCTGTTGAGATTTTGTCACAGATACAATAAAGTTTAGCATCATAATCTGTTGAGACTTGTCACAGATACAATTAATGTTAGCATCATAATGTGTTGAGATATTGTCACAGAAACAACTAAGTTTAGCATCATTATCTGTTGAGATTTTGTCACAGATACAATAAAGTTTAGCATCATAATCTGTTGAGACTTGTCACAGATACAATTAATGTTAGCATCATAATGTGTTGAGATATTGTCACAGAAACAACTAAGTTTAGCATCATTATCTGTTGAGATTTTGTCACAGATACAATAAAGTTTAGCATCATAATCTGTTGAGACTTGTCACAGATACAATTAATGTTAGCATCATAATGTGTTGAGATATTGTCACAGAAACAACTAAGTTTAGCATCATTATCTGTTGAGATTTTGTCACAGATACAATAAAGTTTAGCATCATAATCTGTTGAGACTTGTCACAGATACAATTAATGTTAGCATCATAATGTGTTGAGATATTGTCACAGAAACAACTAAGTTTAGCATCATTATCTGTTGAGATTTTGTCACAGATACAATAAAGTTTAGCATCATAATCTGTTGAGACTTGTCACAGATACAATTAATGTTAGCATCATAATGTGTTGAGATATTGTCACAGAAACAACTAAGTTTAGCATCATTATCTTTTGAGATTTTGTCACAGATACAATAACGTTTAGCATCATAATCTGTTGAGACTTGTCACAGATACAATTAATGTTGGCATCATAATGTGTTGAGATATTGTCACAGAAACAACTAAGTTTAGCATCATTATCTGTTGAGATTTTGTCACAGATACAATAAAGTTTAGCATCATAATCTGTTGAGACTTGTCACAGATACAATTAAGTTTAGCATCATAATGTGTTGAGACATTGTCACAGAAACAACTAAGTTTAGCATCATTATCTGTTGAGATTTTGTCACAGATACAATAAAGTTTAGCATCATATTCAGTTGAGACTTGTCACAGATACAATTAATGTAAGCATCATAATGTGTTGAGATATTGTCACAGAAATAACTAAGTTTAGCATCATTATCTGTTGAGATTTTGTCACAGATACAATAAAGTTTAGCATCATAATCTGTTGAGACTTGTCACAGATACAATTAATGTTAGCATCATAATGTGTTGAGATATTGTCACAGAAACAACTAAGTTTAGCATCATTATCTGTTGAGATTTTGTCACAGATACAATAAAGTTTAGCATCATAATCTGTTGAGACTTGTCACAGATACAATTAATGTTAGCATCATAATGTGTTGAGATATTGTCACAGAAACAACTAAGTTTAGCATCATTATCTGTTGAGATTTTGTCACAGATACAATAAAGTTTAGCATCATAATCTGTTGAGACTTGTCACAGATACAATTAATGTTAGCATCATAATGTGTTGAGATATTGTCACAGAAACAACTAAGTTTAGCATCATTATCTGTTGAGATTTTGTCACAGATACAATAAAGTTTAGCATCATAATCTGTTGAGACTTGTCACAGATACAATTAATGTTAGCATCATAATGTGTTGAGATATTGTCACAGAAACAACTAAGTTTAGCATCATTATCTGTTGAGATTTTGTCACAGATACAATAAAGTTTAGCATCATAATCTGTTGAGACTTGTCACAGATACAATTAATGTTAGCATCATAATGTGTTGAGATATTGTCACAGAAACAACTAAGTTTAGCATCATTATCTGTTGAGATTTTGTCACAGATACAATAAAGTTTAGCATCATAATCTGTTGAGACTTGTCACAGATACAATTAATGTTAGCATCATAATGTGTTGAGATATTGTCACAGAAACAACTAAGTTTAGCATCATTATCTGTTGAGATTTTGTCACAGATACAATAAAGTTTAGCATCATAATCTGTTGAGACTTGTCACAGATACAATTAATGTTAGCATCATAATGTGTTGAGATATTGTCACAGAAACAACTAAGTTTAGCATCATTATCTGTTGAGATTTTGTCACAGATACAATAAAGTTTAGCATCATAATCTGTTGAGACTTGTCACAGATACAATTAATGTTAGCATCATAATGTGTTGAGATATTGTCACAGAAACAACTAAGTTTAGCATCATTATCTGTTGAGATTTTGTCACAGATACAATAAAGTTTAGCATCATAATCTGTTGAGACTTGTCACAGATACAATTAATGTTAGCATCATAATGTGTTGAGATATTGTCACAGAAACAACTAAGTTTAGCATCATTATCTGTTGAGATTTTGTCACAGATACATAAAAGTTTAGCATCATAATCTGTTGAGACTTGTCACAGATACAATTAATGTTAGCATCATAATGTGTTGAGATATTGTCACAGAAACAACTAAGTTTAGCATCATTATCTGTTGAGATTTTGTCACAGATACAAAAAGTTTAGTATCATAATCTGTTGAGACTTGTCACCGATACAATTAAAGTTAGCATCATAATGTGTTGAGATATTGTCACAGAAACAACTAAGTTTAGCATCATTATCTGTTGAGATTTTGTCACAGATACAGAAAAGTTTAGTATCATAATCTGTTGAGACTTGTCACAGATACAATTATTGTTAGCATATTAATGTGTTGAGATATTGTCACAGAAACAACTAAGTTTAGCATCATTATCTGTTGAAATTTTGTCACAGATACAATAAAGTTTAGCATCATAATCTGTTGAGACTTGTCAAAGATACAATTAATGTTAGCATCATAATGTGTTGAGATATTGACACAGAAACAACTAAGTTTAGCATCATTATCTGTTGAGATTTTGTCACAGATACAAAAAAGTTTAGCATCATAATCTGTTGAGACTTGTCACAGATACAATTAATGTTAGCATCATAATGTGTTGAGATATTGTCACAGAAACAACTAAGTTTAGCATCATTATCTGTTGAGATTTTGTCACAGATACAATAAAGTTTAGCATCATAATCTGTTGAGACTTGTCAAAGATACAATTAATGTTAGCATCATAATGTGTTGAGATATTGACACAGAAACAACTAAGTTTAGCATCATTATCTGTTGAGATTTTGTCACAGATACAAAAAAGTTTAGCATCATAATGTGTTGAGATATTGTCACAGAAAAAACTAAGTTTAGCATCATTATCTGTTGAGATTTTGTCACAGATACAATAAAGTTTAGCATTATAATCTGTTGAGACTTGTCACAGATACAATTAATGTTAGCATCATAATGTGTTGAGATATTGTCACAGAAACAACTAAGTTTAGCATCATTATCTGTTGAGATTTTGTCACAGATACAATAAAGTTTAG
>CAXITT010000659.1:400658-416629 GCA_964033795.1 Lymnaea stagnalis | reverse complement strand
GTCACGTTTCTGTGTGTGTGAGTTTTGGATTGTGTCACGTTTATGTGTGTGTGAGTTTTGGGCAGTGTCACGTTTATGTGTGTGACAGTTTTGGGTTGTGTCACGTTTCTGTGTGTGTGAGTTTTGGGGTGTGTCACATTTCTGTGTGTGTGAGTTTTGCGGTGAGTCACGTTTCTGTGTGTGTGAGTTTTGCGGTGAGTCACGTTTCTGTGTGTGTGAGTTTTGGGGTGTGTCACGTTTCTGTGTGTGTGAGTTTTGCGGTGAGTCAAGTTTCTGTGTGTGTGAGTTTGGGGTGAGTCACGTTTCTGTGTGTGTGAGTTTTCGGTGAGTCACGTTTCTGTGTGTGTGAGTTTTGGGGTATGTCACGTTTATGTGTGTGTGAGTTTTGCGGTGTGTCACGTTTATGTGTGTGTGAGTTTTGCGGTTTGTCACGTTTCTGTGTGTGTGAGTTTTGGGATGTGTCACGTTTATGTGTGTGTGAGTTTTGCGATGTGTCACGTTTATGTGTGTGTGAGTTTTGCGGTGTGTCACGTTTCTGTGTGTCACGTTTCTGTGTATGTGAGTTTTGCGGTGTGTCACGTTTATGTGTGTGAGTTTTGGGTTGTGTCACGTTTCTGTGTGTGTTAGTTTTGGGGTGTGTCACGTTTCTGTGTGTGTGAGTTTTGCGGTGAGTCACGTTTCTGTGTGTGACAGTTTTGGGGTTTGTCACGTTTCTGTGTGTGTGAGTTTTGACGTGAGTCACGTTTCTGTGTGTGTGAGTTTTGCGGTGTGTCACGTTTCTGTGCGTGTGAGTTTTGGGGTGTGTCACGTTTATGTGTGTGTGAGTTTTGGGGTGTGTCACGTTTATGTGTGTGAGTTTTGGGGTGTGTCACGTTTCTGTGTGTGTGAGTTTTGGGGTGTGTCACGTTTCTGTGTGTGTGAGTTTGGGGTGTGTCATGTTTATGTGTGTGTGAGTTTTGAGGGGTGTCACGTTTATGTGTGTGACAGTTTTGAGGTGTGTCACGTTTCTGTGTGTGTGAGTTTTGCCGTGAGTCACGTTTCTGTGTGTGTGAGTTTTGGATTGTGTCACGTTTATGTGTGTGTGAGTTTTGGGCAGTGTCACGTTTATGTGTGTGACAGTTTTGGGTTGTGTCACGTTTCTGTGTGTGTGAGTTTTGCCGTGAGTCACGTTTCTGTGTGTGTGAGTTTTGGATTGTGTCACGTTTATGTGTGTGTGAGTTTTGGGGTGTGTCACGTTAAGTGTGTGACAGTTTTGGGGTGTGTCACGTTTCTGTGTGTGTGAGTTTTGGGGTGTGTCACGTTTCTGTGTGTGTGAGTTTGGGGTGTGTCATGTTTATGTGTGTGTGAGTTTTGGGGGGTGTCACGTTTATGTGTGTGACAGTTTTGAGGTGTGTCACGTTTCTGTGTGTGTGAGTTTTGCCGTGAGTCACGTTTCTGTGTGTGTGAGTTTTGGATTGTGTCACGTTTATGTGTGTGAGTTTTGGGGTGTGTCACGTTTATGTGTGTGACAGTTTTGGGTTGTGTCACGTTTCTGTGTGTGTGAGTTTTGGAGTGTGTCACATTTCTGTGTGTGTGAATTTTGCGGTGAGTCACGTTTCTGTGTGTGTGAGTTTTGCGGTGAGTCACGTTTCTGTGTGTGTGAGTTTTGGGGTGTGTCACGTTTCTGTGTGTGTGAGTTTTGCGGTGAGTCACGTTTCTGTGTGTGTGAGTTTTGCGGTGAGTCACGTTTCTGTGTGTGTGAGTTTTGAGGAGAGTCACGTTTCTGTGTGTGTGAGTTTTTGGGTGTGTCACGTTTATGTGTGTGTGAGTTTTGCGGTGTGTCACGTTTATGTGTGTGTGAGTTTTGCGGTGTTTCACGTTTCTGTGTGTGTGAGTTTTGGGGTGTGTCACGTTTATGTGTGTGTGAGTTTTGCGGTGTGTCACGTTTCTGTGTGTGTGAGTTTTGGGGTGTGTCACGTTTATGTGTGTGAGTTTTGGGTTGTGTCACGTTTCTGTGTGTGTTAGTTTTGGGGTTTGTCACGTTTCTGTGTGTGTGAGTTTGGGGTGTGTCACGTTTATGTGTGTGTGAGTTTTGGGGGTCGTCACGTTTATGTGTGTGACAGTTTTGGGGTGTGTCACGTTTCTGTGTGTGTGAGTTTTGCCGTGAGTCACGTTTCTGTGTGTGTGAGTTTTGGATTGTGTCACGTTTATGTGTGTGTGAGTTTTGGGGTGTGTCACGTTAAGTGTGTGACAGTTTTGGGGTGTGTCACGTTTCTGTGTGTGTGAGTTTTGGGGTGTGTCACGTTTCTGTGTGTGTGAGTTTTGGGGTGTGTCACGTTTCTGTGTGTGTGAGTTTTGGGGTGTGTCACGTTTCTGTGTGTGTGAGTTTTGGGGTGTGTCACGTTTCTGTGTGTGTGAGTTTTGGGGTGTGTCACGTTTCTGTGTGTGTGAGTTTTGGGGTGTGTCACGTTTCTGTGTGTGTGAGTTTTGGGGTGTGTCACGTTTCTGTGTGTGTGAGTTTTGGGGTGTGTCACGTTTCTGTGTGTGTGAGTTTTGGGGTGTGTCACGTTTCTGTGTGTGTGAGTTTTGGGGTGTGTCACGTTTCTGTGTGTGTGAGTTTTGGGGTGTGTCACGTTTCTGTGTGTGTGAGTTTTGGGGTGTGTCACGTTTCTGTGTGTGTGAGTTTTGGGGTGTGTCACGTTTCTGTGTGTGTGAGTTTTGGGGTGTGTCACGTTTCTGTGTGTGTGAGTTTTGGGGTGTGTCACGTTTCTGTGTGTGTGAGTTTTGGGGTGTGTCACGTTTCTGTGTGTGTGAGTTTTGGGGTGTGTCACGTTTCTGTGTGTGTGAGTTTTGCGGTGAGTCACGTTTCTGTGTGTGTGAGTTTTGGATTGTGTCACGTTTATGTGTGTGTGAGTTTTGGGGTGTGTCACGTTAAGTGTGTGACAGTTTTGGGGTGTGTCACGTTTCTGTGTGTGTGAGTTTTGTGGTGTGTCACATTTCTGTGTGTGTGAGTTTTGCGGTGAGTCACGTTTCTGTGTGTGTGAGTTTTGTGTTGAGTCACGTTTCTGTGTGTGTGAGTTTTGGGGTGTGTCACGTTTATGTGTGTGTGAGTTTTGCGGTGAGTCACGTTTCTGTGTGTGTGAGTTTTGCGGTGAGTCACGTTTCTGTGTGTGTGAGTTTTGCGGTGAGTCACGTTTCCTTGTGTGTGAGTTTTGGGGGGTGTCACGTTTCTGTGTGTGACAGTTTTGGGGTGAGTCACGTTTCTGTGTGAGACTGTTTTTCGGTGGCAAGGTAAAGCCTAGACCATACCTAGAGATATAGACCTTACCTAGATCCTCAGGCCAGATAAGCGTAGACCATACCTAGAGATATAGACCTTACCTAGAGATCATCATGCCATATAAGCCTAGACCATACCTAGAGATATAAACCTCACATAGAGATCCCCAGGCCAGGTAAAGCCTAGACCATACCTTGAGATATACCTAGAGATCCCTAGGCAAGGTAAAGCCTAGACCTCTCCTAGAGATATAGATCTTACCTAGAGATCCCCAGGCCAGATAAAGCCTAGACCATTCCTTGAGATATAGATCTCACCTAGAGATCCCCAGGTCAGATAAAGCCTAGACCTTACTTAGAGATCCCCAGGCCATGATGACATCATTCTTTTAAGATGAACTGTTGGATATTTGATTGTAATCTGTAAAATGTGAACTTGTTATATTGATTCATGTGCACTGGCTATATTGATTCATGTGCACTGGTTATATTGATTCATTTTCACTTGTTATTTTGATTCATGTGCACTTGTTGTATTGATTCATGTGCACTTGTTGTATTGATTCATGTGCACTTGTTGTATTGATTCATGTGCACTTGTTGTATTGATTCATGTGCACTTGTTGTATTGATTCATGTGCACTTGTTGTATTGATTCATGTGCACTTGTTGTATTGATTCATGTGCACTTGTTGTATTGATTCATGTGCACTTGTTGTATTGATTCATGTGCACTTGTTGTATTGATTCATGTGCACTTGTTGTATTGATTCATGTGCACTTGTTGTATTGATTCATGTGCACTTGTTGTATTGATTCATGTGCACTTGTTGTATTGATTCATGTGCACTTGNGGGGGGGGTGGGGGTGGGGTTCCTAATTTTTTAACCACTGTTCTAAAATATTCTAATTTTGACAAATCTTTATTCAATTGATTTTAAAAACATTAATTCGAGGCCGTAATTCCCTCAGGTATTATAGGTAACGTGAACCTCAGACGCGCGAAAACTGTTGTGGCCATTTTACTTTTGGCTCGAGGATGACTTCGTTGTTTCGCGTCACAGTTTTCTAATAATACTAAATCTTAATCCATTGTCATTGTGGGGAAATGTTGAAGAATACAATAAAATCTTAGTTTGATTATGAAAATGTTATGTATGTTTTGAAATTTCTTAGGTGTGACGTGACACGAAAAAAAAAAGGGGGGGGGGTAAAGAATTTGTGACACTTTGTGACAGTGGGGGAGGTAGTCTGAAAGGTCATTTTTGCGTGACGTAATTCGCTAACGACCCCTAAAATGCATTGCTAAATATTTGAACTTTTTGTATGCACCAATGTTTAGGAAGTCAACAATACCAGAGTTCATTTACTGAAATTAAGGTCGGGGAGGAAAGACTAGAGACTGTAGTCTCAGAAGAAGGCTCCAAGCCCGAACTGATATCTAGGATTGCGCAGACTACAACAGCACTAAAATGGCTCAAGAAAATATGGAACGACAAAAATATAGCCCCCAGCACCAAAATCAGGCTGATGCGCTCATTAGTCCTCTCCATTTTCCTGTATGCCTGCGAATCCTGGACATTAACAGCCATTCTTGAAAAGAACATAAAGGCGATGGAGATGAGATGCTTCAGAAGCACTTTTGGCATCTGCTATAGGGACCATATCTCCAATGATACAGTGAAGGAAAGGGTTCGCTGGGAAATTGGGGAGTACGATGACCTACTGGTGTCTGTGAAAAATCGCAAACTACAATGGTACGGCCACGTAACAAGGAAACAAGGGCTTGCCAAAGAAATATTGCAGGGCACCACAAGAGGAGGGAGAAGAAGAGAAAGACAACGAAAAAGATGGGAGGATAACATCTAAGAGTGGACAGGACTAACACTGGGCGATGCTGTGCGTAGTGCAGAAGACAGAGACGAATGGAGGAGGATAGTTCACATGTCATCTGTGGCGCCCCAACGGTCCAAGGACTAAGGGACATGAAGATGATGATATAGGTCAAGTATACCAGACTGCATACAGATCGTGCATACGAGAGGGCATATAGGTCATATATACGAGAGTGCGTCTAGGTTATATTAACGAGAGTTCGTATAAGTCATATATACCAAAGTGCGTATAGGTCATATTTGAAACAAGCCGCAGGATGCTAATGGACATGTCAGCGTGCTTCATTGTCAGCTGAAGTATCAGCTGACTGACCCCTTTGTCTCTGGTCCGCCGCCTGGTTTAATGGCCGTCTTTCAAGTGTTGCCCTTTACACGCGTCACGTCACCAAGCCCCGCCCTCTCCAACGTTTCAAATGGGAATGTCTTGTTCCCGGCTCAATGTTTATTGTTCCCGGCTCAATGTTTATTGTTCCCGGCTCAATGTTTATTGTTCCCGGCTCAATGTTTATTGTTCCCGGCTCAATGTTTATTGTTCCCGGCTCAATGTTTATTGTTCACAATTTAAAAACAAAACTACGATCAACCTGTTCCGTCCACAGAAACATCCAACAGTCTCCAGCAAGCATTTTGTCAGGACTGAACACAAAACAATGGACGATGAATGAACAAAAAAAGCAACAAATGTCCATTTCTTTAGATCAATAAAAATATCTTATCTTATCATATTGCGAAATGTATGAAAACTTGTGGCTCATTGCGTCTTGGGAGCCCCGAAATGTCATTGGCAAAAATCGTTGACTTAACAGCCGTGTTATAGGACATGGCCGGATAAGATAGCGAATGTTCAGTTCATTATAGAACAAATTGAACAAAAGAAATCATGAGCTAACATTAATTCTTCTTCTATATCTTAAGGGCCCACGATCAATTCATTGTTCATTCTGGCTCATATGTATGTAGACGGGATTTGCAATATTTATGTGCCTTGAGTTTAATAGGATATTTCATTGGTTACAAGGGCCACTTTGTGAGGGTTTCATGTACTGGGGGTTAAAAGGCCTGAGGCAATAAACGCAGATGTGTCAAGTCTTGTCGCCTCTACTGTTCCTTTTGGAAGCTTGTTCCAGTCCCCGATTGTCTTTGGCAGGAATGAGCAGTTCCTGTACTGACTTCTTGCGGGTATGAACTTGAACTGCTTGGCATGGCCTCGTCGCTGTCTAGAGAGGGGCGAGTTTCTGCTTAATGCGGGAACAGTGGACCAGCCCATTATTTATCTTGTACATCATGGAGAGCCTGGATGGTCGTCGTCGTTCCTCCAATGGCGACCAACCTAGTGTTTCCAGCATGCTGCCAACACTAGAGGTATTCCTGTAGTGGTTAGGACAAAGCGTGCTGCTCGTCGCTGGACCGCCTCCAACCTGTCAACGCTCTTCTGGGTAAATGGGTCCCAGACTGAAGATGCATAATCTAAAATCGGACGGATAAAGGCTTTATATGCTCTTTCTTTCACACAGGAGTTGCCAATCTTTAGATTTCGTCTTAAGAACCCCAGGTTCTTGTTTGCTTGGTTACATACATTGTTAATATGCTCATCCCAGCGGACCTCTCTTTGAATGGTAACACCCAGATACTTTACGGAGGAAACTGGCTCAAATATGGCCGTGCAGTTCGTATTGGTAGTGTAGAGGAGTACAACCTCTAGAGACTGATAGTGTCTGGCACTTGGCAGGGTGAAATTCCATGTCCTAGCTAGTCTCCCACTCAGCAAACAGTTTGAGATCCTGTTGTAGCTGTCCTGGTCAGATCTGTTGGCGATCGTCCTATACACCGCTGTGTCATCTGCGAACAGTCTTGCTTGTGATATCAGTTTCTCGGGTAGGTCATTAATGTATGCTAGGAACAAACAGGGGCCTACCACTGATCCCTGGGGGACCCCTGACTTCACATCGACAAAGGAGGAGCTTTTACTGATTGGCATCGGCGGCTGAGGAAGCTAGAGATCCATGTTTTAGTGGTGCCTTGGATCCCATATCTCTGGAGTTTGTGTAGAAGCAAACTATGATTCACACGGTCAAATGCCTTTGCGAAGTCCATCACCAGCACGTCATTAATGTGCTTGTGGTTCGCCAGATTGGTCATCAAGTTTTCTAAAAATTCAAGGAGCTGGGTCGCACATGATCTATTGACTCGGAAGCCATGTTGACTGTCATTGAGTATATTATTGCTTTCAAGATGTTTCATGACTGTGCCTACGATAATGTGCTCTAACAGTTTGCAGACCACCCTGGTGAGGGATATCGGACGATAGTTGGCAGGGTCGGAATGCTCCCCTTTCTTTTAGATTGGAGTGACATGTGCTGTTCTCCAGTCTGCTGGAACATTTCCTGTGCACAGCGATGATTTGAAGAGGATTGTCAGTGCAGGAGCGATTTCTTTGGCTAATTCTTTGAGCACTTGTGGTTTGATGTTGTCAGGACCACATGCTTTGTAGGGGTTAATGGTTTTGAGGAGGCACACCCTCTTCGGATATCTGGATATCTTCCATGACAGGGTTAGGCTCTGTTCATCATGTTGGTCTTCAAAAGGTACTCAGCCTCCGAGTACTCTCTACCGTCACCAAAGACCGATTGGAACTGCTGATTGAGTACGTGAGCCTGTGCTTTTGAGTCAGATGTCGATTAGCCATCCCACCTAAGGGGGGGAAACTCCAGCGTTTGAAGACTTTTGGTGCTTCACATAGCCCCAGAAGCGCTTGTTCTTGACATCTTTGGTCGGGGTGTCTTCCTCTGAGAAGATGCCTTTCGTGTAGTTCAAATATGATCTGGGCAATAAGCGTTGAATGGTTCGGCGGAGTCTCAGTACCTCCTCTCTCAGTTCAATCGAGCCATTTTTCTTCATTCGTTTGTATTGGCGGTCTCTCCTGTGGATGAGCCTACGGATTTCAGCCGTGACCCATGGCTGATTTATCTTAGGTTTGGTGGTCTTGTGTGGTATGAATTTCTTCACTGCATCAGTGATTGTTGTCTTAAACGTCACCCACAGCTCTTCTGTTGTCGCTGTACCCTGAAACTCCTGCATGTTTGAACTCAGCTCTGTCGTTGCACTCTTCAGGCCATCCCAGTCTGCCTTGGCATAAATTGGGATTTCTCGAATGATTTGTTTCTTTTTTAGTGTGTTGACCTGAAATTCACAATAAGGAATGCAGTGGTCCGAAATCCCGGGGATGACCTCAACTTTTGGGACACGATGTGGACAGTTGGTGAGGAGTAGGTCAAGAGTGTTTTCCCCCCTCGTGGGTTCTTTAACCAGCTGTTCCAGACAATGGTTTTTAATTATCTCCATGAATTCTGAGTGTAGAACAGGGTATGGGACTTGGGCTTCATGGCAGGAATCTGCCAGTTCCAACCAGGAAAGTTAAAATTCCCCCCCCCCCTTATAAGGAGAAATGCGTTATTTGACTGTGTAAAGCTGTGAAGCGGTTCCTCCTCAGTCTTGGTTCATCTGCTGTGTTGGGTCTGAAATAGGCACAAACGTAAAGTGTGCGTCTACCCTTTGGTTTCACTTTCACCCACAGGAGCTCGCAGTCGTCAACATCTAGTTCTGGAACAGCGTGGCAGTCCAGGCTGTCATGGACAGCAACAAGTACTCCTCCTCCTCTGTCTGTTCTGTCTCGACGGAATAATTTATACATATCCGGTACAACCTCTGCGTTGGCTATGTTCACTTACAATAACTTTAGAATTTAGGTATGAGATGGGGGAGGGTTTTGGGTGAGGGTATTTAGGCCAGGGACAAAGGACCGGGGGTATCAAAAGCATCAGTCGTTAAAATTGACCCCTTAGTTGTATGCCTAGGTTAAGAGTTAAGTACTTTTAACAGGGAGTTTGTAGGCATGCGTTCTTTAAGGAGGTGAATCGTTCTCTTTTTATCCATAATAATTTGAAAGATTGCAGTTTTAACACTAACAAAGAATATAGTTTACAATTTCTAAAATTCATTTGGCAGAGAAAGTCATTTTGTATCAAATAAACCCCTCATATGTTTATCATACAAACCCATCATGTGTATCATAAAGATATGTCATGTGTATGATACTAATATCTCAGATGTGTATCATTAATATACATATTAAATCTCATATGAGTATCGTATATACACTTTATACGTGTATCATACATATGTATATATTATGTGTATGTATCATACACACATTTCATATGTGAACCATACAAATATTGCAGTAAAATAAATTCTAAGACATTGCGTGCGTATCATACAAAGACCCCATGTTGACATCATTCAAAGACCCCATGTAGACATCATACAAAGACCCCATGTTGACATCATACAAAGACCCCATGTTGACATCATACAAAGACCCCATGTTGACATCATACCATACAAAGACCCCATGTTGACATCATACCATACAAAGACCCCATGTTGACATCATACAAAGACCCCATGTTGACATCATACAAAGACCCCATATTGACATCATACAAAGACCCCATGTTGACATCATACAAAGACCCCATGTTGACATCATACAAAGACCCCATGTTGACATCATGCAATAACCTCATATTTTTGATCACACCAACAAACTTGTCAACTTGAGCACATGGCCGAACACCCTGGCCCGTGTTTGTCCAGTAGGAAAATCTCGTCTCCAAACATCCACTCGCCCCAACCACGCGAGAAAACCATTCATTAACGCAGTCTGTAACCACGGAGCTCTTGCGTTATTGACAGGGTGAGCCTGTCATAGTCATCTGACCAGATACCGTCAACACAGCGGCGCGAGGGACTGTAAAGGAAACACCAAGCGCAGGGTAAATACAAGAGATTTCATCTCACATAGCTTCTGTCTGAGATCTGTCCATGGTCATCAAGCATTAGTCCGTTCTGTCTGAAATCTGTCCATGGTCACCAAGCATTAGTCCGTTCTGTCTGAGATCTGTCCATGGTCACCAAGCATTAGTCCGTTCTGTCTGAGATCTGTCCATGGTCACCAAGCATTAGTCCGTTCTGTCTGAGATCTGTCCATGGTCACCAAGCATTCGTCCGTTTGTTATCATTGGGGAGGAAGTGGGGAGCTTCTCGGAATGTGGTAAATCAGGACCACGGTATCAATCTGTTAACAGGACCACGGTGCTAAAGAGACACAGGGCTAAATAGACACCACGGTGCTAAAGAGACACCAGGGATAAATTGACACCAGGGCTAAATAGACACCACGGTGCTAAATAGACACCAGGGCTAAATAGACACCACGGGGCTAAATAGACACCAGGGCTAAATAGACACCAGGGCTAAATAGACACCACGGGGCATAAGAGACACCAGGGCTAAATAGACACCATTAAGAGACACCAGGTATAAATAGACACCACGGGGCTAAATAGACACCACGGTGCTAAATAGACACCACGGTGCTAAATAGACACCACGGTGCTAAATAGACACAGGGCTAAATAGACACCACGGTGCTAAAGAGACACCAGGGATAAATAGACACCTGGGCTAAATAGACACCACGGTGCTAGTTAGACACCAGGGCTAAATAAACACCACGGTGCTAAATAGACACCAGGGCAAAATAGACACCACGGTGCATAAGAGACACCAGGGCTAAATAGACACCAGGGCTAAATAGACACCACAGTCTAAATAGATACCCGGGCTAAATAGACACCTCGGTGCTAAATAGACACCAGGGCTAAATAGAGACCGATGTGAGAATAATTGCGTTTACCAGTGACTTTCTCTAAAGCTGTTATTATCAAAATGTATAAACTGACCATTAGTGACAACTAACTTACCATTAATGACAACTAACTTACCATTTGTGAAAACAAACTTACCATTATTAGTGACAACAAACTTATACCTATTAGTGACAACATTCCTACTATTTGGTGCTAAACTCCTTGAATTGATCAATTATCCCACCTCATGGCACAGACGCGTTTTCAAGAAGAAACAATTTGTAATCACAATATGAACAAATAAATGGCAGAAAGATGTAAAAGTACTTGAAATTTGAACAACTGAATTTCAGAAAGATGGGAAAGTACTTAAAATGTGAACAACTGAATGACAGAACGACGGGAAAGCACTTGAAATTAAAACATTCTAAGGTCGCATGTAGTTCAATAATTTCGTTGCCCATGTCCTTGACATGGTTCCGGAAATTGCTTATTTGAAGGGGTTGGAACTCTAATGGCATTTAATTGGTTGCATGTAGAATCACAAGCATAGAGTCAAGCCATGTCATGGGGGTACGTGGAACTCTGATGGCATAGGGTCAAGCCATGCCATGGGGGTACGTGGAACTCTGATGGCATAGGGTCAAGCCATGCCATGGGGGTACGTGGAACTCTGATGGCATAGGGTCAAGCCATGTCATGGGGGTACGTTCTACGTTTAATAATGGTGTGAAGACGGACGGTTCGACATCTTTTCATATCATGATAGCATAGAGTCAACCCATGTCATGGGGGTACGTTCTACGTTAAATAATGGTGTGAAGACGGACGGTTTGACATCTTTTCATATCATGTGATATAGAAAATAGTGATATAGAAAATAGTGATATAGAAAATAGTGATATAGAAAATAGTGATATTTTAAGTAATCTGTTGGACATGGTCATTAATCTCACTCTAAATGGGCCGGGATTCAAAGTCTTCACAGAAACATGGTCAGTCAACGGTGGTAGTCAAGATATGGACGATTATTGATCTCGAAAATAATCGATATATTCTATTGTATGGAGGATGTGTGGACTTTTGAATGTTGTGTGTTGAGGATTTGTGGACTTTTGAATGTTGTGTGTGGAGGATGTGGGGACTTTTAAATGTTGTGTGTGTAGGATGTGGGGACTTTTAAATGTTGTGTGTGGAGGATGTGGGGACTTTTAAATGTTGTGTGTGGAGGATGTGGGGACTTTTAAATGTTGTGTGTGGAGGATGTGGGGACTTTTAAATGTTGTGTGTGGAGGATGTGGGGACTTTTAAATGTTTTAATGCGATTATTGTTTTATTTTGTGTTTGCTTTATGTGATCTACGTCTTTTTTCTTTTCATTTATTTTGTAGGTCATTCAATGTATTACTTTTGTCATTCAAAGTATTACTTTTGTCATTCGAAGTATTACTTTTGTCATTCAATGTATTACTTTTGTCATTCAATGTATTACTTTTGTCATTCAATGTATACATTTTTTCATTCATGTATCACTTTTTTCATTCAATGTATTACTTTTGTCATTAAAAGTATTACTTTTGTCATTCGAAGTACAAATTTTGTCATTCAGTGTATTACTTTTTTCATTCAATGTATTACTTTTGTCATTCAATGTATTACTTTGTCATTCAATGTATTACATTTGTCATTCAATGTATTACTTTTGTCATTCGGTGTATTGCTTTTGTCATTCAATGTATTTCATTTCTTTTCAAAATTATTATATACAAACCTGAGATATTTGCAAGTAAAAAGACTGAGACGATAGAAATATGCCGTTAAAGTGGAATGCCTGATTTATTCCTCTTTAAAAACTAATTTTACGTAAAAAGAATGTTGCCATTCACGTACTAAAGAAATTAAAATAGAGAAGAGTTAAAGAAATGACGATGCAAATTGGCTCGAATGTAAGTCTAGAACCATTACAAGTATTCCAGCTCATCCATGGGCGCCGCAGAAAACTTTCTAGAGGGGGGCAAAAAAATCGATTAACTTGGGGGGGGGGCAAAAAAATCGATTAACTTTCCAGGGGGGGGGGGGTTTTATTATTGTTTTAATATGTTTTTAATTTACTGTAGCGTATTTGTATAGTGAACGAACGGACAGGACATCAGCTTAGTTACTTTTTACTTTAAAACATTTTTGGTCTATTTTTGTCTAAAATTGTTTTACCCCTTTAGTCAACCCATCAGTCAACCCTTCAGTTAAACTCTCAATCAACCCCTCAGTTAATCCCTCAATCAACCCCTCAGTTAATCCCTCAATCAACCCCTCAGTTAATCCCTCAGTCAACCCCTCAGTCATCCCCTCAGTCATCCCTTAAGTCATCCCATCAGTCAACCCCTTCAGTTAAACCCTCAATCAACCCCTCAGTTAATCCCTCAATCAACCCCTCAGTCATTTCATCAGTCATCGCATCATTCATCCACTCAGTCATCCCCTAAGTCATCTCCTCAGTCAACCCCTCTGTCACAACGTCCTGGCGGACCACACTCACCCCACCCCTAATTTCCAATAACACTTTTTCCTTAGGTTAATACGTCACGGGGAATGCTTGTTGTTCATCGAGTCTTTGGGCGTGTCCGTGAGTGTGCGGGCGTTTGTGTGTCTGTGTGTGTGTGAAAGAGAGGGAGACAGAGAGACTGATTAAGAGAGACAAAGACAGACAGAGAGGGACAGACAGGCAGAGAGAGAAAGAGAGAGAGAGAGAAACAGAGAGAGAGAGAGAGAGAACGAGAGAGACATAGAGAGAGAATGAGTTAGTCGAAAGCAAGGACGTCTTATGTAGATTCGTGAAGCTCCTCAAGTGTATCATGTGGTTGAAACTGTTTTGTTTTGATTCTTTCCACTCCACGGCGATCACTCGGTCAAGTGGAAAGATCTGGCGCCAAAATCTGCCAGGCATCTCAACCCGTGGTGTACTCCAGCTGGTGGTCAGTTCGGTTCTTTTGGTTTATTGTCAGATCTCGTCCACTTGACGACAGTCTCAGATTTAGCGCCATTTTTTTTAATGGCCTGGAGCTTGAAATGTATAACCCGGTCAGACGGTGACTACGTCAGACGGTGACTACGTCTGACGGTGACTACATTTGACGGTGACTACATTTGACGGTGACTACGTCAGACGGTGACTACGTCAGACGGTGACTACATCTGACGGTGACTACGTCTGACGGTGACTACGTCTGACGGTGACTATGTCTGACGGTGACTACGTCTGACGGTGACTACATCTGACGGTGACTACATCTGACGGTGACTACGTCTGACGGTGACTACGTCAGACGGTGACTATGTCAGACGGTGATTATGTCAGACGTTGTCCATGTCAAACGGTGACCAAGTAAGACTGTGACCATGTCGGACGGTGACCATGTCAGAAAAGGGCTCTCTCAGACGGTGACTTTGTCAGACGGTTACTATGTCAGACGGTGACTACGTCAGACGTGACTGTCAGACGGTGACTATGTCAGACGGTGATTATGTCAGACATTTTACATGTCAAACGGTGACAAGTAAGACTGTGACCAAGCAAGACGGTGACCAAGTAAGACGGTGACCATGTCGGACGGTGACCATGTCAGAAAAGGGCTCTCTCAGATGGTGACTTTGTCAGACGGTTACTATGTTAGATGGTGACTACGTCAGACGGTTACTATGTTAAATGGTGACTACGTCAGACGTGACTGTCAGACGGTGACTACGTCCAACGGTGACTATGACTATCTCAGACGTCACTGCGTCAGACGATGACTATGTCAGATGGTGATTATGTCAGACGGTCACTATGACTATGTCAGACGTCACTGTCAGACGGTCACTATGACTATGTCAGACGTCACTGTCAGACGGTCACTATGACTATGTCAGACGTCACTGTCAGACGGTCACTATGACTATGTCAGACGGTAACTATATCAGACGGTGACTTTATCCCCCCCCCCTCCTTTCAAAATTCACAGACTTTCACTTAACACTGCAACCCTTAATTGACCAAATATCATACTATTATTACATGTTACATGCTTTGTGGTAATGTACTAGCTCAGTGGTCGGCAAATCGAGGCTCCCGCATGGGCTCTAGCGACCTGAGTGCGACTCGGCCTGTAGGACGCAAGTGGCTCTAGCGACCTGAGTGCGGCTCGGCCTGTAGGATGCAAGTGGCTCTAGCGACCTGAGTGCGGCTCGGCCTGTAGGACGCAAGTGGCTCTAGCGACCTGAGTGCGGCTCGGCCTGTAGGACGCAAGTGGCTCTAGCGACCTGAGTGCGGCTCGGCCTGTAGGACGCAAATCGGTTTTGACTCCAGAAAACATCGTTGTGGAAACAAAATTCGGCTTCCAACAACTTTTTAACCGTCCTGCTGTTGATTTTTTTGGCTCTATTGACTCATGAGTTTGCCGACCACTGCACTAGCTGATAGTCCCGTGTTTCGCCAAAGACGTGGGATGTCATTGAACTGATTGCTCAAAATTATAAAGCCTTCATGTCCCATGTTTAATTTCAACATACCAAACGAGATTATATTTCATCAAAAATTGAATACTTTCTCGCAAAGCCTCTTTTGAATATATTGTAAGGAAACCTTGCTTACTCTCTGATTAACTTCATCTAGATCTGGTACTCAATAAGGAAACAACTCCAGTGATACATTTGCTGATTAAACTCGTGTTCTTTATTTGGTCTGTCACTTGCTTACACTTTCACTCATCTCCCAACTCTGACTTCTCCCTGCTATCTAGTTCACAGTCCGGCCGCCTTCTCTGCTAACCATCCGGTCGCGCTCCCCTTCGTCCCGTCCAGAGATCCCTATTTATACCTTCCTGTCCCATAGTTCCTCTCCCAGTCCAGATAATACCCCGCCCCCTTTTCTCGATTGTCGCCATGGTCTAGACGTCCCAGGTAAATGCCCTGGTCAGATGGATGGTCGTGTCTGGGTGTCAGACGGCCGTAAGTGGTCAGGCGTTTGATCCTTGGGTCCGTCGTGCTCCACAAGCTTGATCCTTCGGTCAGACGGATTACGTCAGGCGCCGTCGTGGTCCGGCGCTCGTGCGTGGTCCGACTCTCCACAA
>CAXITT010000659.1:387856-400322 GCA_964033795.1 Lymnaea stagnalis | reverse complement strand
GGGGGGGGGGGGGGGGTGGGGGGGTGCTGTTTCACTATAGAGCATATTTTTTTCCTGTGATTGCTTTCATGTGGCTATGCACTCAGTGCCCCGCTGTCCGTCACACTGAGCCGTGACGTCGAACTGTAACATTGGTATCGTGCTGTGTACATGAAGCTCTTTCTTGCGTGTCACGCGCATGATGAGGCGTGGGACCATTTCATTAGAGAGTAAGCTCATTACCGTCAGGATCTTAGAGTAGTCAAGTGCAAAATAACAAAGGTTTATTTTTTTAAACAAGGTAGATGTTCTAACGTCAACAACAACAAAAAAGGGGGGGGGGGTGATAACTAAAACCTGTTTCTTTCCATTTTGATAACAACCGTTGGGTGACTTCACAAAATTGTTTTTGTTACGTCACATTCTTTATGCGACTTCTCATTAAGTGGGTGACTTCCCATTGGTTGTTGACAGAATGTGACGTCATCCAGAGACAGCTCACCTCTGGTGAATGAAGCATTATAATAGCTACATGAAAGTACGAATACGCCAGATGTATTTTAACGATGTCCTACGACTGTGACCAAATTAATCAGAATACTCCAGATATATTTTAATGATTTCTTACGACTGGGACCAAAGTATAATAAGGGGAGAGACTGCAATCAGGTTAGCACAATATAAAATGAGTAAAACAGAGTAAGGTTAAACCTGAAAAAAAGGAACGCTACAAAACAACGAACGTGTCGGCAGAAAGCCGAACAAAACAACAGAAAAAACAGACCATCCGGCTAACTCTCCGACCCAACTAGCTAACTCCCCGACCGACCGGCTAACTCTCCGACCCAAACCGGCTAATTCTCTGACCGGCCGGCTAACTCTTCGACCACCCGGATAACTTTCCGACCCAGCCATTTAACACTCCGACCCATCAGGCTAACTCTCCGACCCATCAGGCTAACTCTCCGACCATCCAGCTAACTCTCCGACCATCCGGCTAACTCTCCGACTAGCCAGCTAACTCTCCGACTAACCGCGGCTCAGACAGATCCAAGAAATCTTGTTTTAAATGACGTTAGTTTGGAGTGCACACCACTTTGGGTGTCTGAGAGCGGAACCTTCAAGTGAAATTAATGGATTTGTGTAACTGTAAGTCATCTGATGGGGAACCTGAAGGCGGGTGGCAAGAATGAATGGAGTCTAACGATTTTTTTTTAAAAGAAGGAGCTTACATACGCCAAGAGAAAAAAGCTGAGAGGAGGACATTAAAGTTACTAAAAGGTGATTTCTGGGAACGGTGTCGCCAGCTTCCGGTTTTGAATTGGATTGACGGGGAAGTAAGATGGCGTTCTCATCAATTATGTAGAGAACAAGGAAGTGTTGCAAAAAGATTGCTTCTTTTTTTAAATTTAAAAAAAAATAATTATACATTTTTGTTTGCGAATATTTGGTTTATTATGTTAACATGCATAAAGTTTTGTGAGTTCTTTTATTACATATAACCAACTCCTTACATCTTCATGTCTGTAGCTACATTCACAAACTTGGGGTAGCTTCATGTCTTAAGACGTCAAACTTGAAAAATAAAAAGATTACCTTCCGGCTAAAGACAGCAGTTACTTGGGTCGCCTCAAAAATGTGTATGACCACATGACTGGCTATGGCCTACAAAAGCGTGTATGACCACATGACTGGCTGGGGCCTACAAAAGAGTGTATGACCACATGACTGGCTAGGGTCTACAAAAGTGTGTATGACCACATGACTGGCTAGGGTCTACAAAAGTGTGTATGACCACATGACTGACTAGGGTCTACAAAAGTGTGTATGAAATTTTCATTTCTACTGTTGGCTGAGGAAGACTTTATGCCGAAACGTCCTTGTTTTTTGTCCTGTTATCTTATTTCAAGCTTCCACATACCTCGTTTTGCTATTTCATTCATTTGAAGATTCTAGAAGCTTTCTTTCCAACAATGCTTGCGCAATTTGATGAGTGTAAGATAATGATATAGCAAAAACTTGTTCATAATGATCAGTAGGAAGATAATTGTTTTCAGAACTGAAATGTGTTCTATCGCGGGCTGTCTTTTATAGCGAGCTGTCTTCTGTGCCAAACTGTCTTCTGTGACTGACTGTCTTCTACGGCTGGCTATCAAAGGGAAGCAAAATAGATGTCATCCTAATAAATGGTAGCAAAAAGCAGCTCAAGAGTCCGCTGTGCGTCAGCTTGGCTAGAAAAATCACTTGGGAACTACAAGACTCTGATTGGGGATACAAAGATTTTTAACAAAAAAACAAAGCAGTTTGAGTTTTAACGAAGAAGAGGCTTGCGCCCCCGCCCCCCTCCCCCCGCCCCAAATGCCCCTATTTCCAAAAAAGGCTTTAGATCAACCTTTAGCCATGCAAAGGATTTCACACAATGATCTTTAGATACAAAGTTAGAGGCTGTATACTTACACATTTAAAAAAAAAAAAATTACTAGCAATATTACCGTCTTTTCCCAGGTTTGCATTCGGAAAAACTTCAGAATTATTTTAGTTATCATCAAAATTTCAGGACGCTGGAAAACTAACAGTCGCTAAAGTTTTTTTTTTTTAAATGTCTCCTATAAAAACACATGTATTATAACTTTTAACATTTCGTTCCCCTAAAGCATCACGTTCCTTGATGGGATCCCGTTCCGATTTTGATCCCGTTCCCCTCGGCAATAATAATGGACTCTTCCAAAATGATCTTTTAATTCTTCATCCATAACATTAGAGGAGGCGCATTGAAAGTTAACCAAACAAAACCAACATGATAGATAAGGGCATTTATCCAATCTGAAAACGATTTTTGCCAAATTCGAAGCATTTAAAAAAAACTAAAAAGTTGTCACTGAGAACACCCCCCCCCCCCCCATGAAAGTGTAGATATGAATGAAACTAAAGTAACACTTCAATAAGCTTTGGGTTCCAATATATCTCAATGGAACAATATAGAACTTTCTGGAACGTTCTAGATTAAATTTAATAACCGCCTCGGAAGGTGTAACCAAAAAACAAAACAAAAACTACACGTAATTATTTTCTGAATACGAAAAAATCGAAACAACATGCTATAACTAGAACCGTTTTTCATTTAAGTTAAAAGAGGGGCCCCCATTTCCTAACGTACCGTCTTAGCAATATCTATGAGAGGGGTCCTTTGCAAATCATTCAAATAAATAATGGAGTTAATATTTCAACGTTTTCCCCTTTAAATCGATGTAAAAATGCCATATCTCTCGCTTTTTTTAAATTATCGAACTTACTGAAATATTCTAGACTAACCCTGAATGGAATGAATATATTTAGCTTTAAATCCACACACATATATATATCCATATGGATCATGAAGGTAATTGCATCTAAGCTTGACCTGTTCCAATCACTTCCTTTAAAGCCTATAAAATTAACAAAGCCTACTGTTACTTTATAGCTTACATTAGCTCAAATGAAATGTTACACCCCCCTCCCCGCCCCTTTTTTTTTCGTCAATGGAATGGATCAGTTCAGTACCCTTCAGTATTTGAATATGGACAAACAAGTGTATGTGTATTAAGATTTATCCATATCCACCCATTTTAAGTACAAAGTTTGGTCTATTTCCATCCATTCAAAGTACTAAGTTTGATCTATATCCATCGATTTAAAGTACTAAGTTTGGCCTATACCCATTCATTTAAAGTACTAAGTGTGACCTATGTCCATCCATTCTATCAAGAGTATTTGTTGATAAATTTATAAAGCCAACGTAAGGAGGTGGACGAATTTAGGGCCCACGACCTAAGCGGAATATTATGTAAAGCTCACCCCCCCCCACGGCCCCAGTATTTCAATCTGTTTAATAATGGATATGTGCGCCAAGTTTGGTCAAGATCCATTAATCCATAAGAGAAACGTATGCAGAACAAATCCATAAACAAATGTTCACTTGTATATATATATAATATCTGTTTTGATAAACTGTAATGGTGAGTTTTATTTCTTAAAGTGATGAGAAAATGTTGTTTTCTGTGAGCTGAAATCTCGTGTGTGGTCACCAGGTCCAAGAGTGGGTGTGCGTGGTTTGTGAGAAGAGGCGGCGTCTTATGATGACCACAGGGATGTGGTATCATGGCTACCATCCAGATTCGGAGCTTCCGCTGGAGAAGCATATTGTGGGGGGTACTGGGATGTCTTTGCTGGACAAGGTAGGTCTAATGTAGTGTTTGTGACGTGTCTGACCTCATGTTGTGTGTTTGTTGTGTCTGACCTCGTGTTGTGTGTTTGTTGTGTCTGACCTCTTGTTGTGTGTTTGTTGTGTCTGACCACGTGTTGTGTGTTTGTTGTGTCTGACCTCGTGTTGTGTGTTTGTTGTGTCTGACCTCGTGTTGTGTTTGTTATGTCTGACGTCGTGTTGTGTGTTTGTTGTGTCTGACCTCGTGTTGTGTGTTTGTTGTGTCTGACCTCGTGTTGTGTGTTTGTTATTTCTGAACTCGTGTTGTGAGTTTGTTGTGTCTGACCTCGTGTTGTGTATTTGTTGTGTCTGACCTGGTTTTGTGTGTTTGTTGTGTCTGACCTCGTGTTGTGTGTTTGTTCTGTCTAACATTGGTGTATGTGTTTATTGTGTCTGACCTTGGTGTGTGTGTTTGTTGTGTCTGATCTCGTGTTGTGTGTTTATTGTGTCTGACCTTTGTGTGTTTGTTTGTGGGTCTGACCTCGTGTTGTGAGTTTGTTGTGTCTGACCTTGGTGCGTGTGTTTGTTGTGTTTGACCTTGGTGTGTGTGATTGTTGCGCCTGACCGTGGTCAAGATACCCTTACTTCTTTTTAGCACTTGTCAAAATCAGTGGTTCTCAAACCTTTTTAGGATTTCTTGCGCCACGGTCCCTTTAAAATTAGTTAGGTGGCTCTCGGACTCTTTAAAATGAAATTACTGCCACCCAAATATTTTTTTGAAAAACAATTGTTTATTCAGTAAATGTCAAAACGTAGTCATCAAATGTACACCTGTTTACGGGAGCGGTGCTTCTGCCTTGCCTGAAGCAATTCTTCTAGGTTTGGCTTTGTTTTGGCCAGGGCAACTCTCGTGTCAGCATTGTCACGTCTGCTTTGTTTCGGGATTGGTTTTGATATCAAGTCGTTTGGGAAAAGCCGCCCCACACTTACAGGTGTTTGAAAATGGAATAAACAATAACAGAGCCATCTCAGAACCATATTAGAGCCATCACAGAGCCATATTAGAGCCATATTAGAGCCATCACAGAGCTATCACATAGCCATCTCAGAGCCATCACAGAGCTATCACAGAGCCATCTCAGAGCCATCACAGAGCTATCACAGAGCCATCTCAGAGCCATATTAGAGCCATATTAGAGCCATCACAGAGACTCACAGAGCCATCTCAGAACCATTACAGAGCCATTACAGGGTCATCACAGAACCATCTCAGAGCCATATTAGAGCCATCACAGAGACATCACAGAGCCATCACAGAGCTATCTCAGAGCCATCACAGAGCCATCTCAGAGCCATCAGAGAGCTATGTCAGAGCCACCTTTGCAACATATGGATTAGACTGCACTTTGCGCCCCCACCCCGTCAATTTTTATTTCATTATTTTAAATCACTTACGAAATCAAGAAACTGTTCTGGAAATAAATTGTCCTCCGACAGATCACTAATGGGGACTACAAAGAGTCTGTTGATAAATGGATTGTACTTTTTCTAATTCGTGTAGGTCAGGAATTAATGAGACATTTCTTCGCTTAGAACTGATAATTATTGGTTCATCACGTCAAGGACAGTATTATCGCCATAAAGCTGACTCACGACAATATATGGGTTTAGCTGTGCGAAATAAGGGAATTTCTTCTTTTCTGAATTTGTATGCCATAGTTCTAGCTTTATCTTGAAAGATTTCAATGCTTGGGTTTCATGATACTGGAGCACTGAGATCTCTTGTCCTTGCTGCACTGATATATGTTGTCCTTGCAGCACTGTGATGTCTTGTGCTTGTAGCACTAATATCCCTTTCCCCTTTAGCACTAATATCTCTTGTCCTATTAGCACTAAGATCTCTTGTCCCTGTAGCACTAAGATCTCTTGTCCCTGTAGCACTAATATCTCTTGTCCTTATAGCACTAAGATCTATTGTCCCAGTAGCACTAAGATCTATTGTCCCAGTAGCACTAATATCTCTTGTTCTAGTAGCACAGAGATCTCTTGTCCTTACAGCACTAAGATCTTTTGTCCTTGTGGCACTGAGATCTCTTGTCCTTGTAGCACTGAGATCTCTTGTCCTTACAGCACTAAGATCTTTTGTCATTGTAGCACTAATTTCTCTTGTTCTAGTAGCACTGAGATCTCTTGTTCGTTTAGCACTGAGATCTCTTGTCCTTGTAGCACTGAGATCTCTTGTCCTTGTAGCACTGAGATCTCTTGTCCTTGTAGCACTAATATATCTTGTTCTAGTAGCACTGAGATCGCTTGTCCTTGGAGCACTAATATCTCTTGTTCTAGTAGCACTGAGATCTCTTGTCCTTGTAGCACTAATATCTCTTGTTCTAGTAGCACTGAGATCGCTTGCCCTTGTAGCACTAACATCTCTTGTTCTAGTAGCACTGAGATCTCTTGTCCTTGTAGCACTTATATCTCTTGTTCTAGTAGCACTGAGATCGCTTGCCCTTGTAGCACTAACATCTCTTGTTCTAGTAGCACTGAGATCTCTTGTCCTTGTAGCACTAATATCTCTTGTTCTAGTAGCACTGAGATCGCTTGTCCTTGTAGCCCGAAAGTTGATGGGTTTCAAGGATTCAAATGCGTCCACCTTTAATGACGGGGATATATGAGACAGAACTTTGTGTTCATGTCTGGTTTAGCGTCTTGCTAAAACTGCCGCTTTTCTTCACGTACTTTTAAAACCCTCTTTAAAGTTTTCCCTTTGGAAAGACACCTCCCGCGACAGTGCAACAAGAGGTTCTAACATTCGAAACCACTTGAATTGCATAACGTAGAAAAAAATGAGAGTTGAAAGGATTCGCATGGATGAGATCCACTGCTGTAAGCTGTTCACTGAGAGTATTTCTCAATTCATCAAGCGTGGTTTTCACCTTTAAGGCCTTGCGATGAATTGTGAAGCGTGAACCAATAATGTTAGGGGATTTTTGCTTAATTTCAAGTTTGAAAACCAACTTGACAACCGAGAATTGTTGAAGTGCTTGACAGTATGATCATTACGTAGACATGGCTTCATGAGGGTGGTGATGTGCCAGCAATTAGAGACACGACCCCTGCCGGCTACGCTTTTTTTCATCGTCCTCGGTCTTCTAGTCAGAGAGGAGTGGGGGGGGGGGGGGCTGGCTGTTTATGGGGTTTACCTCAGACCCAAATTCAGAGACCCCAAAAGAAACAAAATACTTTAGAGACACGACCCCTGCCGGCTACGCTTTTTTTCATCGTCCTCGGTCTTCTAGTCAGAGAGGAGTGGGGGGGGGGGGGGCTGGCTGTTTATGGGGTTTACCTCAGAACCAAATTCAGAGACTCCAAAAGATACAAAATACTGCAGCACGCATTGTATCGCGGATGAAGAAATCTGACCGCATCACCCCAGTTCTACGAGATCTCCATTGGGTTCCTGTGAGTTAGCGCATTAACTTCAAACTTCTGTCCCTGGCGTACAGCTGCATAGATGGCTCAGTACCGGAATTTCTTAATTAAAGAATTGATTTATAAACATGTATCCTTGAAGAGCCTGCGGTCTTCAACACATTACTTACTGAGTGTCCCTAGAGTGGATGAACACAGAAGAAAGTCTTACGGAGTGCGCTCTTTTGAAGCGATAGCGCGAACATTATAGAACAGTTTGCCTCAATCTTTGAGGGGAATTAAAAATGATAAAAAATCATTTAAGAAACATTTTAAAACTTTTTTTGTTTAAATAGATTTTGGAAAACCAGAGTGCAGTGATCATGCTAAAGTAGCATGGATACCAGCACGATATAAATATCAAATCAATCAATCAATGTTTCCTTTTGATACCATAGGCCTCAAAGAATCTGTCAACTTGTTCAAATATTTCTTTTGCATTTGTTCTGGTGCTGAGAGTTTAATGAAACAAAGGACATTCCTGCGCATAAGAAAGATAGAGAACTGTTTTCTCCTGCAGTGGACTGTACCTAAAATTATTGAGTGAAATGATTGCTCACAGTGAACGGTACCTAACATTTTTGAGTGAAATGACTGCTCACAGTGGACGGTACCTAAAATTATTGAGTGAAATGACTTCTCACAGTGGACTGTACCTAAAATTAATGAGTGAAATGACTGCTCACAGTGAACGGAACCTAAAATTATTGGGTGAAATGACTGCTCACAGTGGACTGTACCTAAAATTATTGAGTGAAATGATTGCTCACAGTGGATGGTACCTAAAATTATTGAGTGAAATGACTGCTCACAGTGAACGGTACCTAACATTTTTGAGTGAAATGACTGCTCACGGTGGACGATACCTAACATTTTTGAGTGAAATGACTGCTCACGGTGGACGGTACCTAAAATTATTGAGTGAAATGACTTCTCACAGTGGACTGTACCTAAAATTATTGAGTGAAATGACTGCTCACAGTGAACGGAACCTAAAATTAATGGGTGAAATGACTGCTCACAGTGGACGGTACCTAAAATTATTGAGAGAAATTACTGCTCACTGTGGACGGTACCTAAAATTGTTGAGTGAAATGACTGCTCACAGTTGACGGTACCTAAAATTTTTGAGTCAAATGACTGCTCACAGTGGACGGTACCTAAAATTATTGAGTGAAATGACTTCTCACAGTGGACTGTACCTAAAATTAATGAGTGAAATGACTGCTCACAGTGAACGGAACCTAAAATTATTTGGTGAAATGACTGCTCACAGTGGACTGTACCTAAAATTATTGAGTGAAATGACTGCTCACAGTGGACGGTACCTAAAATTATTGAGTGAAATGACTGCTCACAGTGGACGGTACCTAACATTTTTGAGTGAAATGACTGCTCACAGTGGACGGTACCTAAAATTATTGAGTGAAATGACTTCTCACAGTGGACTGTACCTAAAATTAATGAGTGAAATGACTGCTCACAGTGAACGGAACCTAAAATTATTGGGTGAAATGACTGCTCACAGTGGACTGTACCTAAAATTATTGAGTGAAATGACTGCTCACAGTGGACGGTACCTAAAATTATTGAGTGAAATGACTGCTCACAGTGGACAGTACCTAAAATTATTGAGTGAAATGACTGCTCACAGTGGACGGTACCTAAAATTATTGAGTGAAATGACTGCTCACAGTGGACAGTACCTAAAATTATTGAGTGAAATGACTGCTCACAGTGGACGGTACCTAAAATTATTGAGTGAAATGACTGCTCACAGTGGACGGTACCTAACATTTTTGAGTGAAATGACTGCTCACGGTGGACGGTACCTAAAATTATTGAGTGAAATGACTTCTCACAGTGGACTGTACCTAAAATTAATGAGTGAAATGACTGTTCACAGTGAACGGAACCTAAAATTATTGGGTGAAATGACTGCTCACAGTGGACTGTACCTAAAATTATTGAGTGAAATGACTGCTCACAGTGGACGGTACCTAAAATTATTGAGTGAAATGACTGCTTTCACAGTGAACGGAACCTAAAATTATTGGGTGAAATGACTGCTCACAGTGGACTGTACCTAAAATTATTGAGTGAAATGACTGCTCACAGTGGACGGTACCTAAAATTATTGAGTGAAATGACTGCTCACAGTGGACAGTACCTAAAATTATTGAGTGAAATGACTGCTCACAGTGGACGGTACCTAAAATTATTGAGTGAAATGACTGCTCACAGTGGACAGTACCTAAAATTATTGAGTGAAATGACTGCTCACAGTGGACGGTACCTAAAATTATTGAGTGAAATGACTGCTCACAGTGGACGGTACCTAAAATTATTGAACGAAATGACTGCTCACAGTGGACGGTACCTAAAATTATTGAGTGAAATGACTGCTCAGATTGTTGACGTATCCCTCTATGCCAAAGATTTCTGGAAACACATTTGGCCTAAACCTTCGACGCAGCCTCTGCTGGATTCTGAGGGGTGGGAGCGGGGGAGTGCTTAAAGCACTTCAGTTTACAAGCGGTTCTCAAACTTTAGTGAATATACCACGTCTCACGAGAGCTAGATTGGATTCCTCCACGGGACATAGCAACAAGCGGCAACAATCGCACAGAGTACACAATTTAAGTGGACCCTTCATAGTCCCCCTAAAACCACTTTGCGGTGCCCTATTGGACCGTGGACCCCATTTTGAGAAACCTCGCCATTGAATCATCATTTATTAAACAATTGATAGATGCTTGACAATTGATGATATAGGGTTTGCTATGGATGATATGTGGTTTAAATGAATGATAAATAGTTTATAATGGATGCTATATGGTTTAGCATGTATGATATATGGTTGACTATGGATAATATGTGGTTGACAATGGATGATGTTTGCTATACTTCATTGGCTCGCCTGCTTGTCCACAGCCCGACAACCGGATGACGTCGAGCATGGACACATCCATGGTGTCTAACGCTTCCTTCGCCTCGAGTCGGGACAGCCGTGACAGTAGAGGCAGTCGTGAGTCAAGGTATGTCAATGATGTGTCGTGAGTCAAGGTGTGTCAATGATTTATCTTGAGTCAAGGTATGTCAATGATGTGTCGTGAGTCAAGGTGTGTCAATGATGTGTCGTGAGTCAAGGTATGTCAATGATGTGTCGTGAGTCAAGGTATGTCAATGATGTGTCGTGAGTCAAGGTGTGTCAAAGATGTGTCGTGAGTCCAGGTATGTCTATGATGTGTCGTGAGTCAAGGTGTGTCAATTATGTGTCGTGAGTCAAGGTATGTCAATGATGTGTCGTGAGTCCAGGTATGTCTATGATGTGTCGTGAGTCAAGGTATGTCTATGATGTGTCGTGAGTCAAGGTATGTCTATGATGTGTCGTGAGTCCAGGTATGTCTATGATGTGTCGTGAGTCCAGGTATGTCAATGATGTTTCGTGAGTCCAGGTGTGTCAATGATGTGTCATGAGTCAAGGTGTGTCAATGGTGTGTCGTGAGTCCAGCTGTGTCAATGATGTGTCGTGAGTCCAGGTATGTCAATGATGTGTCGTGAGTCCAGGTATGTTAATGATGTGTCGTGAGTCCAGGTATGTCAGTGATGTCTCGTGAGTCTAGGTAGAATATTGTAGCTAAGGGTCAAGGTCGAATTGATTTATATAGATATCTACCTGCCTCCCTCTCTGTATCTCTCTGTCCATGTCTGTCTGCCTACCTGTCGGTCTGTATGTATGACTGCCTGCATGTCAGTTTTCTGTTCGTCATATGTGTATATTTACATATATTGTATTCTGTTTTACTCATTGGTAAGATAGAATTACCTTGACCGTGTTAATTATATGCCTTGTGCATTCTTTCCATAATGGCAGTGAGCACACGAGCGAGGGCCGCGAGAGCAGGGAGGGCTCCAGGTGTGGGGGAGACAGCGGCCTTGGCATGGGCCTGAGCATGGATCTCAGCAGCCTGTCACTTGCATCAAGTCAAAACTCCGAGTTTGCCAGACAGGTGTACGAGCAGAACCGGATGAAAGGTAAGAGGATCGGTACCGGCTAATCTACAAGTAACTGGCTCCCAGTAGTCATTTCGTACCTGGCTCCCAGTAGTCACCACTTGGGTACTCGTCCCTCTGTAGTCAGTACCGGGGTGTTCGCCCTCCCCTTTCGATCACCATTTAAGTTTAGCCTTGCCCAAGTGGTCACTATATTGGTGTGTGGTCCCTGCCGTCAGTTGTTTAGAGGTTTGTCATTCAAGTGGTCGCTTTTATAGTTTAAGAGAGGTCAAGTCATGAGTGGTAACTTCGTCCGCAGGTGCCATGACTGAGGTCCGTTTAAGGATATGTGTCATGACTGTGGTCCGTTTAAGGATATGTGTCATGAATGTGGTCCGTTTAAGGATAAGTGTCATGACTGTGTTGTGTGGGGGCTGTTTTGAGCTTTGTTTTCTGTGTTTTGTGAGGGATGTGTTGCGTGAGGGGTGAGTGTGGTGAAGGGTGAGTTGGATAGGGGTGAGTGGAGTGAGTGGGGTGAGGGGTAAGTAGGGTGAGGGGTGAGTTTGATTGGGGTGAGTGGGGTGAGTAAGATGAGGGGTGAGTGGGGTGAAGGGTGAGGGGTGAGTGGGGTGAAGGGTGAGTGGGGTGCAGGGTGAGTGGGGTGACGGGTGAGCAAAGTGAAGGGTGAGTGTGGTGAAGGGTGAGTGGGGTGACGGGTGAGGGGGGTGATGGGTGAATCGGATAGGGGTGAGTGGAGTGAGGGGTGAGTGTGGTGAGGGGTGAGTGGAGTTAGGGGTGAGTGTGGTGAGCAATGAGATGGGTGAGTGGGATGAGGGGTGAGGG
>CAXITT010000659.1:340912-382673 GCA_964033795.1 Lymnaea stagnalis | reverse complement strand
ACACACACACACGACACACCCGACACACACACGACACACACACACACGACACACACACACACACGACACACAATCACGACACAAGACACACACACACACATGACACACACACACACATGACACACGACACACACACACTACACACACACACACGACACACACACGACACACGACAACCATTGTTCACATTCATCAAAGTGCATCTTTCAAAACTATATCAATGGTGGGTTTTTTTTAATTAATTTTTGTTTTCAAATTTAAAAAAAACTTAAAATTGAACATGATCACCCGTGTGTCACGTTTCTTATCAAAGTTTCCAGCAGCCTTTTAACTGTCTTCTTTAGTTTTACTACAAACAAATAATTTTACTTTTAAGTGTTTTCTAAATTTATTTTTTAATATTTTAAAATTATAAATAGATTTATAGATATTAATTTTAACAAAATATGCATTATCTTTAAAACATTTATTTTATTGTTGATGTAATTTTTTAATATATTTATTGTATTTAATATTTTGGGGGGGGGGAGGAGGGAGTACATTTTATTGAAAAATAGGCTGTGTGTCTAATGTCAAATCCAACTAATCCAGCAATCTCTTAGCAACCATTCTCTTCCCTGACATGATGTGGAATGTGCAATATTTCATCTATGCCTATCGTTTATTTTTTTCTTGTGTGTCGCACTCCGTCACAGGGATTCTCATGTATATGATGGGACCATGTGGTGATTATGGCATTTATACTTGAGTTCTTGCTTCCATCTCTTTAGTTTTTGTTGGTCATTCTGCATTAGGATTAAATTCTTTCTTATATAATCTGTCTATGTATTATATAAGCAGTGATTCTCAAACTGCGAGTGGTGTATATTACAAATTGGCGTAATCAGAGGTTTCCAATTTTAATTTTTTCACATCAGTTTACTGTATGTATATAACATGTCTTAGGTATATGAAGTGGGTAAAATATCATTGTTTTAATTTGAAAAGTTTAAGTTTTTACTTTTAAAGAAATATAGTAGAGCCGTAAAATAAACTACATACATACAAGAATAAAACTATAATATTATCTGCTGTATTCTCATGTCTGTGAGTAGCCCACTCTTCATATCATTAACATAACTGAGAAGTAAGGTTATGTGTCGCTAGGTTAACAACTTGATAGGTATACTTAATGGTCTAGTCCTTGTCTGGTTGAGAATCACTGTGTAAGATTGATATGTTTCAAAGCTGCACCACCCCCCCCACCCCAAACAAATAAACCTTGCATTGTTTGTCTTAGATTACTGCTTACCAATAATGGTGCTGCATGTTACTACACGTTATTCTTTCAAAAATCTGTATGTTTCAAAAATAGTTATGTCGTCTGTAATCTGAATCAAGGAACTACCTCTGCATGCTTGTTATGACCTCTTTATGCTTGTTGTGACCTTCTATGCCTGTTATGACCTCTGTCTGCTTGTTGTGACCTTGTCTGCCTCTTATGACCTCGGTTTACTTGTTGTGACCTCTGTCTGCTTTTTTTTTACCTCTGTCTGGCTGTTGTGACCTCTGCCTGCTTGTTATGACTTCTTCCTTCTGGTTGTGGCCTCCGTCTGCTGGTTGTGACCTCTATCTGCTGGTTGTGACTTTTGTCTGCTGGCTATGACCTCTTAGTTCTGTCTGCTGTTTGTGACCTCTGTCTGCCTGTTGTGACCCCTGTCTGCTTGTTCTGACCTCTGTCTGCCTATTGTGACCTCTGTCTGCCTATTGTGGCCTCTGTCTGCCTGTTGTGACCCCTGTCTGCTTGTTCTGACCTCTATCTGCTTATTGTGACATCTGAAGGCTGTGACCTCTGACTTCTACCTCCACGCTGAAAGTCTATTAACATCCGCATGTTTATTTCGTGTTATTTCTTTAACTGACAACCTTGACATTGGTCAGAGGTCAGATCATCATACCGAAGTGGAGTCTATAACTTGACATATGACAGAGATCAGATAAGCATTCCAGGGTTAAGTCTATACCTTGACACAGAGCAGAGATCAGATAAGCATTCCAGGGTTAAGTCTATACCTTGACACAGAGCAGAGATCAGATAAGCATTCCAGGGTTAAGTCTATACCTTGACACAGAGCAGAGATCAGATAAGCATTCCAGGGTTAAGTCTATACCTTGACACAGAGCAGAGATCAGATAAGCATGCCAGGGTTGAGTCTATACCTTGACACAGAGCAGAGATCAGATAAGCATGCCAGGGTTGAGTCTATACCTTGACACAGAGCAGAGATCAGATAAGCATGCCAGGGTTGAGTCTATACCTTGACACAGAGCAGAGATCAGATAAGCATGCCAGGGTTGAGTCTATACCTTGACACAGAGCAGAGATCAGATAAGCATGCCAGGGTTGAGTCTATACCTTGACACAGAGCAGAGATCAGATAAGCATGCCATGGTTGAGTCTATACCTTGACATAGAGCAGAGATCAGATAAGCATGTCAGGGTTGAGACTATACCTTGACACAGAGGAGAGATCAGATAAGCATGTCAGGGTTGAGTCTATACCTTGACATAGAGCAGAGATCAGATAAGCATGTCAGGGTTGAGACTATACCTTGACACAGAGGAGAGATCAGATAAGCATGCCAGGGTTGAGTCTATACCTTGACACAGAGCAGAGATCAGATAAGCATGCCATGGTTGAGTCTATACCTTGACACAGAGCAGAGATCAGATAAGCATGCCATGGTTGAGTCTATACCTTGACACAGAGCAGAGATCAGATAAGCATGTCAGGGTTGAGACTATACCTTGACACAGAGGAGAGATCAGATAAGCATGCCAGGGTTGAGTCTATACCTTGACACAGAGCAGAGATCAGATAAGCATGTCAGGGTTGAGACTATACCTTGACACAGAGCAGAGATCAGATAAGCATGCCAGGGTTGAGTCTATACCTTGACACAGAGCAGAGATCAGATAAGCATGCCATGGTTGAGTCTATACCTTGACATAGAGCAGAGATCAGATAAGCATGTCAGGGTTGAGACTATACCTTGACACAGAGGAGAGATCAGATAAGCATGTCAGGGTTGAGTCTATACCTTGACATAGAGCAGAGATCAGATAAGCATGTCAGGGTTGAGACTATACCTTGACACAGAGCAGAGATCAGATAAGCATGTCAGGGTTGAGTCTATACCTTGACACAGAGCAGAGATCAGATAAGCATGCCATGGTTGAGTCTATACCTTGACATAGAGCAGAGATCAGATAAGCATGCCATGGTTGAGTCTATACCTTGACATAGAGGAGAGATCAGATAAGCATGTCAGGGTTGAGTCTATACCTTGACATAGAGCAGAGATCAGATAAGCATGCCGGGGTTGAGTGAAGTTACATATTAGGAAGAGTTCACAGTGAAGAAACTCTCTGCATTTTGTGGCCAGTGCCACTCGGTTTGATTACATTCTTTCAACTTTGTAATCAGGTAACTTGACCCGCGTTCAGTGTGCAAGGCTGTTTTGTGACGGTTGAACTCCGACTTTGTAACCAGGTAACTTGACCCGCGGTCAGTGTGCAAGGCTGTTTTGTGACGGTTGAACTCCGGTAAATAAGTTGATTGATTTTATCTTTAAAGGGAGGCGACTATTATATTAATAAATAAAGAGTTATGGTTATGCTTTATAATGTTCGGTAGGACTATTGTTTAAAGGCCAGCAGTTAGGATTTAGGACTATTGTTTAAAGGCCAGCAGGTAGGATGTAGGACTATCTGTAGGACTATTGTTTAAAGGCCAGCAGGTAGGATGTAGGACTATCTGTAGGACTATTGTTTAAAGGCCGTCAGGTAGAGGTAGGCTGTCATGTAAGAAATCCACCGAAAGTTCTTACATTAGAAAGAAGTTGATTTTTGTCTATATCTTTGGAAAGGCTCACATCTTCCATAATGCTGCCAATGATGTTCTTTGCGTAGTATGTTCTGATGCCAATGATGTTCTTTGTGGAGTATGTTATGATGCCAATGATGTTCTTTCTGTAGTATGTTATGATGCCAATGATGTTCTTTGTGTAGTATATTGTTATGATGCCAATGATGTTCTTTGTATAGTATAATGTTATGATGCCAATTCATTTTTTTTCCAGAAATTTGTAGTTACTTCAAGCTCGAAGCCTGATTTTTTTTCCTTTTCTTTTTAATATTGTCTTTTCAAATAAGCGATTTTAATTCAATTCAAATAGGTTAGTTTTTACGAAGTGGCTATTCGGACCCGGGTCCGAGAAGTGAGAGGTTGGGATTCATTTTTTTAAAAATATTATTGTTAGGTTGTAAGACAAACTTTGGTATCAAATGAAAGATAATTGAATGGACTATATGTTTGTAAACTTAAGTCTTCAGTTTAACTAAAATAAACTACCACAAATGACATCCGAATAGCATAGAGTCTAAACGTGTCCGGGTCCATTTTCCTTAGCCTCCCTTCCCCATACTTCTCCCTCTCTCCCCTCCCTCTCCCTTCCCTATCCCTTCCCCTCCCTTCCCTATCCCTTCCCCTCCCTTCCCTATCCCTCCCTCTCCATTCCTTATCCCTCACCTCTCCCTTCCCTATCCCTCCCTCTCCCTTCCTTATCCCTCCCTCTCCCTTCCTTATCCCTCCCTCTCCCTTCCCTATCCCTCCCTCTCCCTTCCTTATCCCTCCCTCTCCCTCCCTTTCCCTTCCCTATCCCTCCCTTTCCCTTCCCTATCCCTAACTCTCCTTTCCCTATACCTCCCTCTCCCCCCTCTCCCTTCCCTAATCCCTTCCTCTCCCTTCCCTATCCCTCTCTCTCCCTTCCCTATCCCTCACCTCTCCCTTCCCTATCCCTCCCTCTCCCTTCCCTATCCCTCACCTCTCCCTTCCCTATCCCTCCCTCTCCCTTCTCTATCCCTAACCTCTCCCTACCTCTCCCCTCCCTTTTCCCTACCTTCCCCTTTTGAAATTTTCTGGTTCAAATAGTTGACTTTTAAATTATATTTATTAAAATTACTTTTACACAATCATCCTATCTTTTATTGGCGGTGTTTGCTGTATGTACTCAATAAATTAGCTGAGTTTAGTCATCCTGTTACTACACATTTACTTTACATTTAAAATAAACGAAATTCTGTTGTCATTTTTAACCAAGTCTAGAAAGTAGAGTTGTTGTTTTTTGTGTGGACATTTTATCTTATTGTATTTCTTGTAAGACAACGTCTGATTCTGTGTTGTTGCATGTTTAGTGGTAGTCTTTTTTTAACGCTATGAAATAATGATGCTATGCTTAAAACTGCTATAACGTCTCATCAAATTGCCTGTTTGTGACAACATGGTGTCATGTAGGTATCTATTGGTGACAACATGGTGTCATTTAGGTACCTCTTTGTGACAACATGGTGTCAATGTAGGTACTCTTTGTGACAACATGGTGTCATTTAGGTACCTCTTTGTGACAACATGGTGTTATTTAGGTACCTCTTTGTGACAACATGGTGTCATGTAGGTATCTATTGGTGACAACGTGGTGTCATTTAGGTACCTCTTTGTGACAACATGGTGTCAATGTAGGTACTCTTTGTGACAACATGGTGTCATTTAGGTATCTATTAGTGCCAACATGGTGTCATGTATGTACCTATAAGTCGAGTTTTTCACATCTTTTACTAATACTCCAAAATATTCATGTCAAGTTTAATACACTATAAATGAATAGACATGTGAAATGTATATAATTCATTGACCTGTCATGTCCTTCTTTAAACACACAGCTTTGCCCTTTAAGATAAACACATTTAACGCGTATAGTTAAGATACACAAAGGCTTTCAACCTCTATTTGACCTTAATTGCGCTTTTATTTCTTTTAAAGGTCCTGGCGCAAGTTTACCCAAAAGCGAGTCGGACGAGTTCTCGGACATGACCTCTGACCTTGACTTTGACGAGCTCGCCTCGGAGCGCAGTCGACCCGACGGCGGATCCAGCACGGACGAGAGCAGCCGTGACGTAATGTCGTCCAGTGTAAGTAACCGTAAAGACGGCAAACGGCAAAAACACCGACCGAAGTCCTTGACCCTGACTCGTTCCCACAGCCACACGTCTTCTGACGAGGAGGACGCGTCCGGGGTCGGAGACGCCAAGGTCGAAGCCGAGACGGGTGACGCAATGGATAAAACATGTGTTCCGGTTCTGAAATCCAAACCACCCCCTGTGGGGCGTGCGTCGTGTTCGGGCGCTGCTTCGACGGGAAATAACCAAGCCTCGTATTCGACTTTCCTTTCTGCTGATCAAAAAATGAAAAATCAGTTTTCTTCCGAGCACGCCCCCGAGGGCTACGCGAGGGAGGCTCCGTTCGCAACTCTACACGACCTCTCCGATGGGCACGCCGTCAACAGCCCGACCCCTCCCAGGAGTCCTAGCTGGCGTGAGGGTTTGGAGAGCCCGCCTTTTTCGCCGAGACGTCGCGATTCTTACCCAGGGAAGCGGCGGGGGTCGTTGTCCCCGAAAGAGAAGAAGAACCATTTTACCTACACGGATATATCTCCGCCGTCTCGCCAGTTATCGCTGGACGAGCTCTACGGAGAGTCGTCGGGCGGCGCCACCGTCCTAGACAACGGCGTGGCGGGATCTCAAGTGCCGCAAAAGCCGTCTCCGATGTCCCCGGAGGAAATCAAAGACTCGCTCGTCACCACCATGGGTTCATCCGTCCCCTTTGACATCCCTGTGATCAGGGCAAAGCCCCCGACCAGCATCAGCACCCAGGTCCACCACAATGACTTTCAGCCCACCTTCACCATGCCGCACTCCGCCCCTGTCATGGATCTCGCCACGTACGCCGCCACCATCGCCAACAGCACCGCAAGCCTCACCTCCATGAGCGTCTCACCCACCAACCTCCTACCTCACACCTCGCACGCCCTCCATGGGGTTGAGCCCATGAGCCCGGACTCCGTCGAGGGCGCCGACTCCTCCTGCTCCTCCCCGGTGTCTCCGGGCTATTACGAAAACGCTCCCCCGGCCACCGAGGACATAGACGATGTAGAGCTAGCAGACCCCTCGTCGAAATCAATAGATTTCCAAGGCACCAAACGACAAAAGGCGAGACCCCCGTCAACGGACTGGTCCCCGGTCATCGACCTCTCCCCGATCCTTGACGTGTCTCCGTCTGTTGAAGAGGCCGAGCAAGAGGACATGCTGGCCAAGCAGATGGAGGAACTTGAGCGGCAACGATCCATAAACGCCGCCGAAGATGATTATGAAGACGATTCTTGTTCCGGAAGTGGTCAGCCTTTTGACGCTATGCCGACCCCATCAACGGTGCAGAAAGTCTCCCCCCTGCCCGTGATACCCAGGATACCACCACCCCCATCGGCAAAGAAGCTGAAACAACAGCTCAACGAGGAATACGATGACTACGAGAATGAAGATAACGAAGCCGTGGAGGACGACGGCTCCTTCACTTACGGGAACACGCTTCGGCGGTGCGGGAACTTCGAGGACATCAGCAGACTTGGGAGCGACAGTTCTCTCATAAAGCACACGTCGGAGCTGCTGTCCGACACGAGGATTGCCGATGAGATCGACATCCACGATGCGGCCAGCGACACGCCCTTTTTGACGTGCACGAGCCAGGCCCCGATCCTTCCTTACTCCGCCCCTTGCATCAATTCAACAATCTCAGTGTTCCACGCCCCGGTCAGACCCCCGGTCAGACCGCCGGTGCAGACGGATGATCAAGGATCGAAGCAGCTCAGAGAATTCGAATCTTTGATCACTGACGAGATCCACAAAATAGCTGAAGACATGGAAAATATCGTGAGGCGTGGGGCCGCCAATATGAAACCGATACCGCCACCGAAGCCCAAGCGAAGGCTGCCCGATCCAGAACTTGCCCTGTCTCCCCCACCAGCGTCGATATCCCTGGCCGATTACACCGACAAGCGACTGATCCCCAGCATACGAACCGAAGCTCCCAGTGAGTCCGCTAGCCGGGAGGGCTCTTTTGAGGAGACGCCGCCTGGAAAATATTTACCCCGACAAGATTCTTGGGAGAAGAAGAAAGCTAAAGACCTCAAAGCCAAACCGAGCCCCATACTCATACAGCACATTGAAGCAGAGGAGCAGTCGGTCTCTCCACATTACAAAGTCATGGAGTCGCCACCCACTCCGGAGACGAAAACCATCAAACGCGAGTTTTCTGACAGCACGTCCGTCTCACCCAGCTCCTCCCCCGACCAGGATGTCTACGCCTTTCCGTCCCCCGTCACGCCTCCCGACTCGGACTCCTCCCCTCCTAAACCACACTCGCCGTCTTCCCCGGGAACGGATTTTGACGAAGAGTTCGTCACGAGGGAAACCGGAGAAACCATAAGGAACCCGTACTCCGGCCTGTCATACCGGGCCAACAGTCCGTATGATAACGCTAAGCCGAGCTACTCCAGGCACCCCGAGAGTGTCTACGGGGCCGTCAATAAGGGCGTGTACAGCCCACCGCTCCAACACGATCAGGTCATTCAGGCGGGGTACGCCCCGGCTAACGAAGCAGAGCCAGCGGCCAGGCCACCGATCTCTCCCAGGAGAAGCATTCGAAAATTTGATGAACAGAAGATCAATGAAGGATCGAGCCCACTGTATGAAAATGTTAAGGGTCTGTCCACGCAGGATTATCTCCGAGAACAGCACACTTCACTTGATGAATACAATGAAGATTCTTTGGGATTAGCCAGCCAGAAAGGATTGTCCAAATTCGAAGTGACGTCAGGCAAGGCCGGACAGTTCATTGGGCAGCCGATGGAGATCTTCACCTACCCCCTCTTGGGCGAGTTCCCGAATCGCGGCAGAAGCGGCTCCGCCCCGTTTCCTTCGACTCAGCCTGAGGCCCCGCCCATACGTCCACGCTCGGCCTCCGTCGACCAAGACCAAGGTCAAGGTTCAACTGGCGAACGCACGTCGAGCGTTAGGGATAAAATCCGAGCGTTTGAAGAGGTAAAGTTTGGTGTCCAGTAAGCCCTGGCTTTCCCCCACCCTCCTTTCCCCCCTTCCTGTCACCTTGTGTCTGTGTGTGTTAGCTCCATTCTTCTAGCTCGTGCGTTGATTGGTCACTCACACGTTGGGCCCTGATATCTGTTTCTGCCTGTCTACGACTCAAGAGTCCAACTAAAGACAAATCTATTGATTGTACCCAAAGGCGGATTATTATAGACCAGACAAAATGAAGCTGCTGCCAATACTCCATAGTTTAGTTTCCCAATAGGCTTTCAATGCTGGTTATCAGCTTTTTCAATGTTTAAATATTTTTTTAATCACCATTCATTTTCTAGATGTATCACATCATGCATCATATTTTAATATAGTGTCATGATAGTGTCATGATAGATATAACATTATATTTTGTCTGCATTTTCTTTCTCACAAAAACCGGTTTAAAAATCTGTCATGTCCACAAAATGTCTTGTGTACCCACTATCCTTTAAAACAGCGTTCCCCAAACGGTGGTCTGTGGACCGGCACCGGTCAGCAAGGCTTACGTTGTTGGTCCTTGGACCGGCAACGGTCAGCAAGGCTTACGTTGTTGGTCCTTGGACCGGCAACGGTCAGCAAGGCTTACGTTGTTGGTCCTTGGACCGGCACCGGTCAGCAAGGCTTACGTTGTTGGTCCTTGGACCGGCACCGGTCAGCAAGGCTTACGTTGTTGGTCCTTGGACCGGCAACGGTCAGCAAGGCTTACGTTTTTGGTCCTTGGACCGGCACCGGTCAGCAAGGCTTACGTTGTTTGTCCTTGGACCGGCAACGGTCAGCAAGGCTTACGTTGTTGGTCCTTGGACCGGCACCGGTCAGCAAGGCTTACGTTGTTGGTCCTTGGACCGGCAACGGTCAGCAAGGCTTACGTTGTTGGTCCTTGGACCGGCAACGGTCAGCAAGGCTTACGTTGTTGGTCCTTGGACCGGCACCGGTCAGCAAGGCTTACGTTTTTGGTCCTTGGACCGGCAACGGTCAGCAAGGCTTACGTTGTTGGTCCTTGGACCGGCACCGGTCAGCAAAGCTTACGTTGTTGGTCCTTGGACCGGCACCGGTCAGCAAGGCTTACGTTGTTGGTCCTTGGACCGGCAACGGTCAGCAAGGCTTACGTTGTTGGTCGTTGGACCGGCACCGGTCAGCAAGGCTTACGTTGTTGGTCCTTGGACCGGCAACGGTCAGCAAGGCTTACGTTGTTGGTCCTTGGACCGGCACCGGTCAGCAAGGCTTACGTTGTTGGTCCTTGGACCGGCACCGGTCAGCAAGGCTTACGTTGTTGGTCCTTGGACCGGCACCGGTCAGCAAGGCTTACGTTGTTGGTCCTTGGACCGGCAACGGTCAGCAAGGCTTACGTTGTTGGTCCTTGGACCGGCACCGGTCAGCAAGGCTTACGTTGTTGGTCCTTGGACCGGCACCGGTCAGCAAGGCTTACGTTGTTGGTCCTTGGACCGGCAACGGTCAGCAAGGCTTACGTTGTTGGTCCTTGGACCGGCACCGGTCAGCAAGGCTTACGTTGTTGGTCCTTGGACCGGCACCGGTCAGCAAGGCTTACGTTGTTGGTCCTTGGACCGGCAACGGTCAGCAAGGCTTACGTTGTTGGTCCTTGGACCGGCACCGGTCAGCAAGGCTTACGTTGTTGGTCCTTGGACCGGCACCGGTCAGCAAGGCTTACGTTGTTGGTCCTTGGACCGGCAACGGTCAGCAAGGCTTACGTTGTTGGTCCTTGGACCGGCACCGGTCAGCAAGGCTTACGTTGTTGGTCCTTGGACCGGCACCGGTCAGCAAGGCTTACGTTGTTGGTCCTTGGACCGGCAACGGTCAGCAAGGCTTACGTTGTTGGTCCTTGGACCGGCAACGGTCAGCAAGGCTTACGTTGTTGGTCCTTGAACCGGGCACCGGTCAGCAAGGCTTACGTTGTTGGTCCTTGAACCGGCACCGGTCAGCAAGGCTTACGTTGTTGGTCCTTGGACCGGCAACGGTCAGCAAGGCTTACGTTGTTGGTCCTTTGACCGGCACCGGTCAGCAAGGCTTACGTTGTTGGTCCTTGGACCGGCACCGGTCAGCAAGGCTTACGTTGTTGGTCCTTGAACCGGGCACCGGTCAGCAAGGCTTACGTTGTTGGTCCTTGGACCGGCAACGGTCAGCAAGGCTTTCGCTAATGGTCCGCATAACATAAATATTTATGGTAGGGGAGGAGGGAAATAAAATTTATAAATCTGTCATCGGCCTCTCGTGCAAATTACAACTTTTCCACCGGTCCCCCAAAGTTGAAAGTTTGGGAAACGCTTCTGTGAAACACGCCATACCGTTTAGCTTTCCCACACACGTGCATAAGCCAGGTGTGAGTCAATAAAGTTGTGGGGTAAAGCTGCCACACTTTAGAGAGAAATGCATTCCTTTAACATCAAATGCAACGCAGCTTTACGCCGACCTGAACAGTCCTTTACCAAACTCAAGATGGAGTAACGTCACGCCACCTCAGATTTAGACATAGCACGAGACCAGCTTATCCGGAAATTTGTTCGAAAGAAATTTGTTTCAGTTCCAACGGAATTTGGTTCGAAATAAAACTGTTGCAACATAGATTTTTTTTAAAAATTATTTATTATTTATGGCAGGTGTCAGTGAGAAATTGGGACATAATCAACTTTTGATAAATTTATTTGTTGTTGTTTATTTTGACACATTATTCTCCATTGGAACAATTCTCCTTCGAACACATTTCCGGTTACCGGAGACCACATATATATATAAATCTTCATGCCATACGACCACAGATAGATGTAGTCATGCCAGGTAACTGATGACTACAGATAGATTTAGTCATGTCAGATAATAGATGACTACAGATAGATTCAGTCATGTCAGGTAACAGATGACCACAAATAGATTTAGTCATGTGAGGTAACAGATGGCTAGAGATAGATTTGGTCATATCAGTCAACAGATGACCACAGATAGATTTAGTCATGTCAGTCAACAGATGACCACAGATAGATATAGTCATGTCAGTCAACAGATGACTACAGATAGATTCAGTCATGTCAGATAATAGAAGACTACATATAGATTTAGTCATGTCAATCAACAGATGACTACATATAGATTCAGTCATGTCAGGTAACATACTGTAAGTACCTGGGGTATCTCAGGAATGCTGAACTTGATTCCCGGGTATTTGGTATCTTGTTACGGTTTACTCTAGGAGTGTCACTTTTAGATGGGCTACTCTAGTAGTGTCACTTTAAGATGTTCTACTCTAGTAGTGTCACTTTAAGATGGGCTACTCTAGTAGTGTCACTTTAAGATGGGCTACTCTAGTAGTGTCACTTTAAGATGTTCTACTCTAGTAGTGTCACTTTAAGATGCTCTACTCTAGTAGTGTCACTTTAAGATGTTCTACTCTAGTAGTGTCACTTTAAGATGGGCTACTCTAGTAGTGTCACTTTAAGATGGGCTACTCTAGTAGTGTCACTTTAAGATGTTCTACTCTAGTAGTGTCACTTTAAGATGCTCTACTCTAGTAGTGTCACTTTAAGATGTTCTACTCTAGTAGTGTCACTTTAAGATGGGCTACTCTAGTAGTGTCACTTTAAGATGGGCTACTCTAGTAGTGTCACTTTAAGATGTTCTACTCTAGTAGTGTCACTTTAAGATGCTCTACTCTAGTAGTGTCACTTTAAGATGTTCTACTCTAGTAGTGTCACTTTAAGATGCTCTACTCTAGTAGTGTCACTTTAAGATGGGCTATCTAGTAGTGTCACTTTAAGATGGGCTACTCTAGTAGTGTCACTTTAAGATGTTCTACTCTAGTAGTGTCACTTTAAGATGCTCTACTCTAGTAGTGTCACTTTAAGATGGGCTTCTTTAGTAGTGTCACTTTAAGATGGGCTACTCTAGGAGTGTCACTTTAAGATGTTCTACTCTAGTAGTGTCACTTTAAGATGTTCTACTCTAGGAGTGTCACTTTAAGATGGGCTACTCTAGTAGTGTCACTTTAAGATGGGCTACTCTAGTAGTGTCATTTTAAGATGCTCTACTCTAGTAGTGTCACTTTAAGATGGGCTACTCTAGTAGTGTCACTTTAAGATGCTCTACTCTAGTAGTGTCACTTTAAGATGCTCTACTCTAGGAGTGTAACTTTAAGATGCGCTACTCAAAAAGTGTCACTTTAAGATGCGCTACTCTAGTAGTGTCATTTTAAGATGCTCTACTCTAGTAGTGTCACTTTAAGATGGGCTACTCTAGTAGTGTCACTTTAAGATGCTCTACTCTAGAAGTGTCACTTAAAGATGCTCTACTCTAGGAGTGTAACTTTAAGATGCGCTACTCAAAAAGTGTCACTTTAAACTGGCTTCCTCTAGGAGTGTCACTTTAAGATGATCTACTCTAGTAGTGTCACTTTAAGATGGGCTACTGTAGGAGTGTCACTTTAAGATGGGCTACTCTAGGAGTGTCGCAATAAGATGGGCTACTCTAGGAGTGTCACTTTGAGAGGGCCTACTCTAGGAGTGTCACTTTAAGAGGGCCCACTCTAGGAGTTTCACTTTAAGATGGGCTACTCTAGTAGTGTCACTTTAAAATGGCTTCCTCTAGTAATCTCACTTTAAGATGCTCTTCTCTAGTACTGTCACTATAAGATTGTCTATGCTAGTAGTGTCACATTGAGATGGTCAACTCTAGGAGTGTCACTTTAAGATGGCCTACTCCAGGAGTATCATTTTAAGATGGACTACTCTAGTAGTGTCACTTTAAGATGGCCTACTCTAGGAGTGTCACTTTAAGATGGGCTACTCTAGGAGAGTCACTTTAAGAGGGCCCACTCTTGGAGTTTCACTTTAAGATGGCCTACTCTAGGAGTGTCACTTTAAGATGGCCTACTCTAGTAGTGTCACTTTAAGATGGCCTACTCTAGGAGTGTCACTTTAAGATGCTCTACCCCAGTAGTGTTACTTTAAGATGCGCTACTCTAGGAGTGTCGCATTAAGATGGGCTACTCTAGGAGTGTCACTTTAAGAGGGCCCACTCTAGGAGTTTCACTTTGAGATGGGCTACTCTAGTAGTGTCACTATAAGATGGTCTACAATACTAGTGTCACTTTGAGATGGCCTACTCTAGGAGTGTCACTTTAAGATGGGCTACTCTAGGAGTGTCACTTTAAGAGGGCCTACTCTAGGAGTTTCACTTTAAGATGAGCTACTCTAGGAGTGTCGCATTAATATGGGCTACTCTAGGAGTGTCACTTTAAGAGGGCCCACTCTAGGATTTTTACTTTAAGATGGGCTCTTCTAGGAGAGTCACGTTAAGAGGGCCCACTCTAGGAGTTTCACTTTAAGATGGGATACTCTAGGAGAGTCGCATTAATATGGGCTACTCTAGGAGTGTCACTTTAAGAGTGCCCACTCTAGGATTTTTACTTTAAGATGGGCTCTTCTATGAGTGTCACTTTAAGATGTGCTACTCGACGAATGTCGCATTAAGATGGCCTACTCTAGGAGTATCACTTTAAGAGGGCCTACTCTAGGAGTGTCGCATTAAGATGGGCTACTCTAGGAGTGTCACTTTAAGAGGGCCCATTCTAGAAGTTTCACTTTAAGATGGGCTACTCTAGGAGTGTCGCATTTAGATGGGCTACTCTAGGAGTGTCACTTTAAGATGGGCTACTCTAGGAGTGTCGCATTTAGATGGGCTACTCTAGGAGTGTCACTTTAAGATGGGCTACTCTAGGAGTGTCACTTAAAAATGGGCTGCTCGATGAGTGTCGCATTAAGATGGCCTACTCTAGGAGTGTCACTTTAAGAGGGCATACTCTAGGAGTGTCGCATTAATATGGACTACTCTAGGAGTGTCACTTTAAGAGGGCCCACTCTAGGATTTTTACTTTAAGATGGGCGACTCTAGTAGTGTCATTTTAATTTTAGCTACTCTTGGAGTATCACTTTTTGCATTGTCATGTTATGATTTTCGGATTGTCACATTGTGATTGTCACTAGCCGGTTTACACACGTCTGTCTATTTTTAGCCACCCGTAATGTGTCATAGCGTGTTGTCTATTCTTTGTCTCGCCTAATTCATCCACTCGTATCTGTCTGTTCTTCCACTCCCGTAATGTGTCTTCACGTCATCTGTCCATTCTTAGACTCCCGTAATGTCTCTTCACGTCATCTGTCCATTCTTAGACTCCCGTAATGTCTCTTCACGTCATCTGTCCATTCCTAGACTCCCGTTATGTGTCTTCACGTCATCTGTCCATTCTTAGACTCCCGTAATGTGTCTCTATGTGTCTGTCTATTCCCAGCCTCCCGTCCCCAGAAAACGGGTGAGTTCACTAGTTCTTATTAGTTTATATCACAGTGTAGCATTGTCTTGTCCTTGGTTGTCAGTGGATAGCTTGGTATTGTAATCTTTGGTTTTGTTAACGCGATTGGCGATGAAATCAGAATAGAAAGTGGTTTAGGTATTTGATTTCCAATAAAAGTAGAATTTTTTTCTGGATATATTTAAGATCATTGGATATTTATAATTATTGATATATCTGGGATTGATGCTCGTTTGAAAATTGAAAGTGGGAGGATACTATATGTAAATGCTAGTTTAAAAATTGTAAGTGGAAGGAGAGTATATGTAATTGCTAGGAGGTTACCAAATGTCAAGTAAAATTTACTGTAAAACTCATTCTACAATTGAATAAAAATTCCACATTTTTACGGACTACTTTTTTTAAATTCCCATTTTCACATTAGAAACTGTCTGGCAGCCCTGGTGTGCTATGGGTGTGTAAGTACTAGGAGGGTATGGATGGCAGCCCTGGTGTGCTATGGGTGTGTAAGTACTAGGAGGGGATGGGTGGCAGCCCTGGTGTGCTATGGGTGTGTAAGTACTAGGAGGGTATGGATGGCAGCCCTGGTGTGCTATGGGTGTGTAAGTACTAGGAGGGGATGGGTGGCAGCCCTGGTGTGCTATGGGTGTGTAAGTACTAGGAGGGTATGGATGGCAGCCCTGGTGTGCTATGGGTGTGTAAGTACTAGGAGGGGATGGGTGGCAGCCCTGGTGTGCTATGGGTGTGTAAGTACTAGGAGGGGATGGGTGGCAGCCCTGGTGTGCTATGGGTGTGTAAGTACTAGGAGGGGATGGGTGGCAGCCCTGGTGTGCTATGGGTGTGTAAGTACTAGGAGGGGATGGGTGGCAGCCCTGGTGTGCTATGGGTGTGTAAGTACTAGGAGGGGATGGGTGGCAGCCCTGGTGTGCTATGGGTGTGTAAGTACTAGGAGGGGATGGGTGGCAGCCCTGGTGTGCTATGGGTGTGTAAGTACTAGGAGGGGATGGGTGGCAGCCCTGGTGTGCTATGGGTGTGTAAGTACTAGGAGGGGATGGGTGGCAGCCCTGGTGTGCTATGGGTGTGTAAGTACTAGGAGGGGATGGGTGGCAGCCCTGGTGTGCTATGGGTGTGTAAGTACTAGGAGGGGATGGGTGGCAGCCCTGGTGTGCTATGGGTGTGTAAGTACTAGGAGGGGATGGGTGGCAGCCCTGGTGTGCTATGGGTGTGTAAGTACTAGGAGGGGATGGGTGGCAGCCCTGGTGTGCTATGGGTGTGTAAGTACTAGGAGGGGATGGGTGGCAGCCCTGGTGTGCTATGGGTGTGTAAGTACTAGGAGGGGATGGGTGGCAGCCCTGGTGTGCTTTGTATGTGTAAGTATTAGGAGGGGATGGATGGCAGCCCTGGTGTGCTATGGGTGTGTAAGTACTAGGATGGGATGGGTGGCAGCCCTGGTGTGCTATGAGTGTGTAAGTACTAGGAGGGGATGGATGGCAGCCCTGGTGTGCTATGGGTGTGTAAGTTCTAGGAGGGTATGGATGGCAGCCCTGGTGTGCTATGAGTGTGTAAGTACTAGGAGGGTATGGATGGCAGCCCTGGTGTGCTATGGGTGTGTCAATACTAGGAGGGTATGGATGGCAGCCCTGGTGTGCTATGGGTGTGTCAATACTAGGAGGGGATTGATGGCAGCCCTGGTGTGCTATGGGTGTGTAAATACATGGAGGGTATTGGTCACAGCCAGCAGGAAATCTAAAAATACTAGCCAGTTATATTTAAGATCGATAAATACTCTGAATATTTTTACGTGCTGTTCAACGTGGCCCAAATTAGGATAGAGAATGTCTCCAGCTGTGTTGGGACAAATTGTGGGAGTGATCCTCTTTTTTCGCTGTTAATTTTTTGTTTCAGTATCTTATTTCAGTTGAACATAAAATAGATTGCATGCATGTGACTGTATTTACTATTTAATGCATGAGATGTATTGTCTGTTACTGCACTGAGTTCATGGCACGTAATCATTACTGCATGAGATGTATTGTCTGTAGTGTAACAGATTACTGCACTCTAGTTCATGGCATGATGTGTGAAGGCGCAATGCATCGTCGTTCAACATTGGCATGTAAAAGTCCACTGCTTCCTTGTGACATATTAACAGGTTGAATAGTTGATCGCCTTCACCCAACAGGCGCCAGTGCCTCCACAAATTATTTTGACAGTAGCTTAAAATTGTTATGATAAGTCGGGCTGGGGGGGGGTGGGGTAGGGGGTGACGGAGAGACAATTGCAAGATCTGGAAGGTAAGTAACATAACCTGTCAGGAAACCATGTCAATAATGCCTACGTTTTCTTCCGGTAAAGAGGGAATTCCTTAGAATCAATTCTGTACTAATCCTTTACGCAACAATTCTCCCCATTCCATCATTGAAATGACACCTTAACTCAGACGTTTTGCTGGGAAAAACTTGGGGAACATTTCAGCGTCACCTTGGAACTTATTTTGTTTTGAAATATATGTGCAAATTGATAGATTCGGATGATACGTTATGAATTCAATGATAGATTCGGATGATAAGTTGTGCCGGCACAGTGCCATGAAAACACAACGACGTGCTGGCAAAGTGCCATGACAACACAACAACGTGCTGGCACAGTGCTCCTTTTTTTATTTTCAGCCACTGTGTATACTCCAGACAGCCTAGTTGTGACAGACTCTAGACAGCCTAGTTGTGATAGACTCTTAGACAGCCTAGTTGTGACAGACTCTAGACAGACAACCCAGCAGTGACAGTCAATATTCATGACTGAAAAAGTTTATAATTCATTTTTTTCTCATCAAAACTTTGGGCCTCTTAAATATCCAACCACCCCCCCCCCAACCTCCTTCAGGTCCTGGTCCAACTACGAAGTATGGTCAAGTTTGGGAAGGCTTTTGACTGTGGTCAAGTTTGGGAAGGCTTTTGATTGTGGTCAAGTTTGGGAAGGCTTTTGATTGTGGTCAAGTTTGGGAAGGCTTTTGATTTGTGGTCAAGTTTGGGAAGGCTTTTGATTGTGGTCAAGTTTGGGAATGCTTTTGATTGTGGTCAAGTTTGGGAAAGCTTTTGATTGTGGTCAAGTTTAGGAATGCTTTTGATTGTGGTCAAGTTTGGGAAGGCTTTTGATTGTGGTCAAGTTTGGGAATGCTTTTGATTGTGGTCAAAGTTGTACAAATTCTACTGAAACCACGTGGTTAAAGTTGTACAAATTCTGCTGAAACCACGTTGTTAAAGTTGTACAAATTCTGCTGAAACCACTTTGTTAAAGTTGTACAAATTTTGCTGAAACCACGTTGTTAAAGTTGTACAAATTCTGCAGAAACCACGTTGTTAAAGTTGTACAAATTCTGCAGAAACCACGTTGTTAAAGTTGTACTAATTCTACTGAAACCATACTAGAATAAATTTCAAATGACTCTAGTAAAAAAACACTGTGAAGGATTCTAGTCAAATAAACCAGCAGTTAAAGACTCTAGACAGACAATCGAGCAGTGACAGGCTCTTGACAGACAATCCAGCAGTGACAGACTCTAGACAGACAATTCAGCAGTGACAGATTCTAGGCAAACAATCCAGCAGTGACAGACTATAGACAGACAATCTAGCAGTGACATACTCTAGACAGACAATGCAGCAGTGATAAACTCTAGGAAAAGAGCCCAGCAGTGACAGACTCTAGAAAGACAATCTAGCAGTGACAGGCTCTAGACCAGTGATTCCTAAAGTGGTCTATATCGACCCCAGTGTCGACGACAACTTGCAAGGGGTCCGTGTCAGCGAAAAAAGAAATTGGTGTCCATGAAATGAAAATGGGGGGGGGGGGTCAATGATAGTTGATCTCATGTAAGCAGATCTGGACTTCTATTTTGGCATTCCATGATTTGAATAAACCACATACACAGATAGTACCTTTTTACTTACATATATTACCTTATAATATAAAGACATATATTTTCTTACATAAATTATAAAAATTACTATGAAGTAAAAATTTTAAAACATAAATGTTCATGAAACGTGATGAAGAATCATATTAAAATTTCAGTCATTAGGTCTATTTTCTGATCTATGACAATGTTTCAGAACTATTCTAAACCGGCAGTTTCCCGCAGCTCCGCCCGCGGACATTTTTATGTTCTCTGAGTGTAAGGTTTTAGTTTGTAAAAAGAATCAGTATCATTCCGCAGTAAATTGTAGCCTGTCTCAACTCTTATCTAGCTAGACCACCGCCTGTCTCAACTCTTATCTAGCTAGACCTCCGCCTGTCTCAACTCTTATCTAGCTATACCTCCGCCTGTCTCAACTCTTATCTAGCTATACCTCCGCCTTTCTCAACTCTTATCTAGCTAGACCTCCGTCTGTCTCAACTCTTATCTAGCTAGACCTCCGCCTGTCTCAACTATTATCTAGCTAGACCTCCGCCTGTCTCAATTCTTTAGCTAGCTAGACCTCCGCCTGTCTCAACTCTTAGCTAGCTAGACTTTCACCTGTCTCAACTCATATCTATTTAGACCTCCGCCTGTCTCAACTCTTATCTAGCTAGACCTCCGCCTGTCTCAACTCTTATCTAGCTAGACCTCCGCCTGTGTCCACTCTTTAGATGGCTAGACTTCCGACTGTGTCCACTCTTTAGATAGCTAGACTTCCGACTGTGTCCACTCTTTAGATAGCTAGACTTCCGACTGTGTCCACTCTTTAGATAGCTAGACTTCCGCCAGTGTCCACTCTTTAGATAGCTAGACCTCCGCCTGTGCCAACTCTTTAGCCAGCTAGACCTCCATCTGTGTCAACTCTTTAGCCAGATAGACCACCATCTGTGTCAACTCTTTACCCAGCTAGACCTCCATCTGTGTCAACCCTTTAGCTAGCTAGACTTCCACCTGTGTCAACTCTTTAGCTAGCTAGACCTTCATCTGTGTCAACCCTTTAGCTAGCTAGACTTCAACCTGTGTCAACCCTTTAGTTTGCTTGACTTCCACCTGTGTCAACCCTTTAGCTAGCTAGACTTCCACCTGTGTCAACCCTTTAGCTAGCTAGACTTCCACCTATGTCAACCCTTTAGCTAGCTAGACCTCCAACTGTGTCAACCCTTTAGCTAGCTAGACTTGCACCTATGTTAACCTTTTAGCTAGCTAGACCTCCACCTGTGTCAACCCTTTAGCTAGCTAGACCTCCACCTGTGTCAACCCTTTAGCTAGCTAGACCTCCACCTGTGTCAACCCTTTAGGTAGCTAGACCTATTTTGTGCTTAGTTACTTTATGTAACAGAAAGTCGATTTTAGTTTGGTTTGTTTCAATTTGAATTTAATTTATAAATGTATCAAACTTAACAAGTTTTTAAAAAGATTTTCACACTTCACTAACGTTATAATTTTAAATCTTTCAAAGAGTTTAACACTATAATACCGGCTGTCAAAAATACATTTGAAGTTAATGAGTTTGCCAAAAATCAATATCAGGTAAGCTGGGGGTCTAACCAAAACCGAAAAACAAGGCTGCTGGTTTACGAGACCAAAAAGTTTGGGGACCTCTGCTCTAGACAGCCTATCCAGCAGTGAAAGATTCTAGGCAAACAATCCAGCAGTGACAGACTCTAGACAGACAATCCAGCAGTGACAGACTCTAGACAGACAATCCTGCAGTGACAGATTCTAGACAGAAAATTCTGCAGTGACAGATTCTAGGCAAACAGCCTACTAGTGACAGACTCTAGACAGACAATCCATCAGTGACAGATTCTAGGCAAACAGCCCAGCAGTGACAGACTCTAGACAGACAATCCTGCAGTGACAGATTCTAGGCAAACAGCCCAGCAGTGACAGACTCTAGACAGACAATCCTGCAGTGACAGATTCTAGGCAAACAGCCCAGCAGTGACAGACTCTAGACAGACAATCCTGCAGTGACAGAATCTAGGCAAACAGCCAAGCAGTGACAGACTCTAGACATACAATCCAGCAGTGACATACTCTAGACAGACAATCCAGCAGTGATAGATTCTAGGCAAACAACCCAGCATTGACAGACTCTAGACAGACAATCCTGCAGTGACAGACTCTAGACAGACAACCAAACATTTAGAAACTCTAAACACAGAAAATTGCAGTGACATACTCTAGACAGACAACCTTGCAGTGACATACAGGCCCGCCTTGCCCTACTGATTATAGCACTCATGAACTAACCTCATTTATAAATCACTTTGTCCGTTATCCTGACAGTCTTGTAACTTTCACCTACCCCTCCATCAGTTTGAGAACCACTCGTCTAAGCTTTCCATAAATTGGGGCTTATTGTCAGTCAGTTTCGGTCACGTCCCAATTCCAGGGGAAGCGTTGGTCCTATCCAGCCCTCAACCCTCCGCTCCCCCCCCCCACACCCGTTGTCAATGTGGTGCCTTATTGATCCGCCTCTGCCGTCAGGGACTCTGTACTGTTCAAAGGGGGTGCAGAGTCAGGGGAGGTGGGGGGGGTACAATAGGGGTGGTGGGGAGAAGAATGCAAATAAACGGAATTTGAAGGATCTGGGTATCTGCAACCAACTTGTGGTAGTTGTGTTCCCGACCTCAGAGGTGGCTCATTATCATCAGTTTGAAAGAAAACACTTACTGATATTTGATCGAAAAGTGTATTAAATATGACAAGTGATTGTTCAGACATCATTCCGGTGTACACAACTGTCAGAGTGTGTAAAACATGACATGTACAGCTTCATGATTGTTCAGACAACATTCCGGTGTTCACAACTGTCAGAGTGTCTCGACCATTCGACCTGAAGTAGAGGAGACCTGCCATGTGTGTAAATAGCGGGATAGGACAGCCATAGCCACGTGACTTTAAAAACAACTTCAGAACTGCACACGCGCATTCAATTGAGAATTATGTTGTCAGAACGTTGTTATCAGAATGATGTTGTCAGAACGTTGTTATCAGAATGATGTTGTCAGAACGTTGTTATCAGAATGATGTTGTCAGAACGTTGTTATCAGAATTGATGTTGTCAGAACGTTGTTATCAGAATGATGTTGTCAGAACGTTGTTATCAGAATGATGTTGTCAGAACGTTGTTATCAGAATGATGTTGTCAGAACGTTGTTATCAGAATGATGTTGTCAGAACTTTGTTATCAGAATGATGTTGTCAGAACGTTGTTATCAGAATGATGTTGTCAGAACGCTGTTATCAGAATGATGTTGTCAGAACTATGTTATCAGAATGATGTTGTCAGAACGTTGTTATCAGAATGATGTTGTCAGAACGTTGTTATCAGAAGGATGTTGTCAGAACGTTGTTATCAGAATGATGTTGTCAGAACGTTGTTATCAGAATGATGTTGTCAGAACGTTGTTATCAGAATGATGTTGTCAGAACGTTGTTATCAGAATGATGTTGTCAGAACGTTGTTATCAGAATGATGTTGTCAGAACTTTGTTATCAGAATGATGATGTCAGAACTTTGTTATCACAGTGTTTTTTGTCAGAATGTTGTTCATGTAAAAGTCTGTCCAATAAGAATTTTTTCATTTAGTGTCAGTTTTAGGTCAGAGATGTCATAAATTGTTCATTTGGGATACATTGATCAGGTCATAGATAACAGAATTAGTTCATTGAGTGTACATTGATCAGGTCATAGATAACAGAATTAGTTCATTGAGTGTACATTGATCAGGTCATAGATTAACAGAATTAGTTCATTGAGTGTACATTGAACAGGTCATAGATAACAGAATTAGTTCATTGAGTGTACATTGATCAGGTCATAGATAACAGAATTAGTCCATTGACCTAGAAGTTTTGACCTTGACTTAAGATCGATTGTCCACGTCTGGAACATGGCACATCGTTCTCTAGGCCTAGAGAGACGATTCTATGGTGTAGATCAGGGGTCTCCAAACTGCGGGCCGCGGGGCCCTCTCATGCGGCCCGTCAAGACCTTTTTGTTTATGGAAAAGAATTACGGAGTCCTGCCAAGATCAGACGCCAAGATCAGACGCCAAGATCAGACGCCGCTTACGTGGACGTTATGTTTTTGACCAAATTAAAATATAGGCGCACACTAGTGTTATGTTTTCTAACCGATCATTACTTTGCAAAACCTTATTCGCTGTTTAGTTTTTCTACTTCCGTTTACAGTCACTGAAATGAGAATATATAACGCCATCTAGTGGCGGAGCTTTGCCTGCCGTGTTGCAAACATGGGTGACAACATTGCTACTCAAATAGGGTAAAATGTAAGCAAGTTTCGCCAATTTTGAATTGCAATGGATGAATCGCTGGACAGCTGTTCCACCTCTCAACTGCTTGTGTTCGTTAGGGGGATTGTGGATGAAGATATGAACATAACACAAGAACTGGCTTCCCTATGTAGCATGTACGGCACTGTAACTGATGAAAAGCATTTTTTTTTTAAAAAGCATTTTAAAAAAAGCATTTGCTGATTGTAACTTGGACTGGACTAACCTCAGTTGCCTGCCAGTTGACGGAGCTAATAACATGAGTTGCATAAAGAAAGGCTTGGTCGGACAAGTGTTCCTGCACTTTATTATTCAGCAGAAAGCTTTGTGTGATAAATAGGTGGACATTAGCAGCGAACTGAATCATGTGGTGACGAGGGTTAATTTAATAAGATCACTTGGGCTCAACCATAGACAGTTCAAAAAACTGTTGAAAGATACGGATACAGAATCGCAAAATTTTCCATATTACACAGCAATAAGATGGCTAAGTTGTAAGAAAGTTCTGAGCAAAGTATTCAAGTTAAGAAAGGAAATAGGTGACTTCCTGGAAAGTAAAGGCAAGCCACAGGCATTACTTTTGAAGAAGAGTTGGTATGGAAAATGGTCTTTGCTGCAGACACAACTAGTCATTTAAATTATCTGAACCTAAAACTACAAGGAGAGGGAAATCTAGTTTCTTATCTATACACCCACCTAAAGGCCTTCAGATCCAAACTCGTCTTGTTTTTTTGGAACAAGTACAGGCCAACAACTTGACACACTTTCAGCAGTGCATGGTCTTCATGGCTGATCATGGAGATCATCAAAGACCTCCAACTGCAGTTTCAGCAGCGATTTTCTGACTTGGATTCAAAGGCAGAAGAAGTGAGAGTCTTGTTTCAAAACCAATTTGAAGCAGATGTGGCCAGTTGCCCAGATGAACTGTACCTGGAGGTCATTGAATTGCAAGAAAATGACCTCCTTAGGGACAAGTTCAAAGAAGGACTGGTGCGTTTTTATCAATTTTCGCCCAGGGAAGACTTTCCTAATTTCAAAACTGTTGCATCAAGGTACCTTTCAATCTTTGGAACAACATACCTGTGTGAACAAACATTTTCAAAAACGAAATACGTGGAAACAATTTGAGAACAAATTTGTCCGATGATAATCTCAGGTAACTGTTGATGTTAGGGACATCAAATCTAAATCCAGAAATATCTTCTAATCACCGCTATTTTAGCATCCAGGAAAACAATTTCACCATTCCCACTAATACAGGTGTTCATGTGTCGTGTATCAATGTGTTATTAAATAATAACTGAGTGAAATAATAATACATAAATAATTAAAAACATCCATGTTTTGATTCTTTTTCATTTGGACCTCGAATGTGTAGTCGGCCCCCGAACGTCTGTTTGATAGTTAATGCGGCCCTCGGGCTGAAACGTTCGGAGACACTTGGTGTAGATGAACATTCTATGAAACACATGGTTGTTGAATCATCTATGAAACACATCTATGAATCACCTATGAAATACATGGTTGTTGAATCAACTATGAAACACATCTATGAATCATCTATGAAACACATCTGTGAATCATCTATGAAACACATCTATGAATCATCTATGAAACACATGGTTGTTGAATCATCTATGAAACACATCTGTGATCATCTATGAAACACATCTATGAATCATCTATGAAACACATCTGTGAATCATCTATAAAACACATCTGTGAATCATCTATAAAACACATCTATGAATCATCTATGAAACACATCTGTGAATCATCTATGAAACACAGATGAATCATATATTCCTCTAGCTTCTGAGACGTCATTATTCAAATATTCTAACTTCAGAGACGTCAGTATTCAAATATTCTGCCAGCTTCAGGGACGTTAGTATTCTATTATTCTACCAGCTTCAGGGACGTCAGTATTCAAATATCTACTAGGTTCAGATACGTCAGTATTCAAATGTTCTACTGTCTTCAGTGACATTAGTATTCAAATATTCTACCAGCTTCAGAGACGTCAGTATTCTTATAGAGTAGTGTATCATTGATATGGTTGTGATGGCCAACTGAATAACATTGCTTGAATTAAATAGTCAATCCGTCAGTATCCTTATAGAGTAGTGTATCATTGATATGGTTGTGATGGCCAACTGAATAACATTGCTTGAATTAAATAGTCAATCCGTCAGTATCCTTATAGAGTAGTGTATCATTGATATGGTTGTGATGGCCAACTGAATAACATTGCTTGAATTAAATAGTCAATCCGTCAGTATCCTTATAGAGTAGTGTATCATTGATATGGTTGTGATGGCCAACTGAATAACATTGCTTGAATTAAATAGTCAATCCGTCAGTATCCTTATAGAGTAGTGTATCATTGATATGGTTGTGATGGCCAACTGAATAACATTGCTTGAATTAAATAGTCAATCCGTCAGTATCCTTATAGAGTAGTGTATCATTGATATGGTTGTGATGGCCAACTGAATAACATTGCTTGAATTAAATAGTCAATCCGTCAGTATTCTTATAGAGTAGTGTATCATTGATATGGTTGTGATGGCCAACTGAATAACATTGCTTGAATTAAATAGTCAATCCGTCAGTATCCTTATAGAGTAGTGTATCATTGATATGGTTGTGATGGCCAACTGAATAACATTGCTTGAATTAAATAGTCAATCCGTCAGTATTCTTATAGAGTAGTGTATCATTGATATGGTTGTGATGGCCAACTGAATAACATTGCTTGAATTAAATAGTCAATCCGTCAGTATCCTTATAGAGTAGTGTATCATTGATATGGTTGTGATGGCCAACTGAATAACATTGCTTGAATTAAATAGTCAATCCGTCAGTATTCTTATAGAGTAGTGTATCATTGATATGGTTGTAATGCCCAACTGAATAACATTGCTTGAATTAAATAGTCAATCCGTTTGCCGAAAAAGAGCAACATTGAAACATGACCAATGCTTTTGTTGATTGGTTGAATACTTCCAGAGTTCCATGTACCCGTGCTATTTTAGCATGCTCATGGCGCTTTGGTGCTCTTTAATCTATTGAAAGAAAACAAAAAAGTCTTTCAATGTTTCTGAAATGATTTTTTATCATTTTCAATTTCCCTCAAAGATTGAGGCAAACTATTCCGTCATTTTTGACGCTATAGTTTCAAAAGAGCTCACTCCGTATGACTTCTTACTGTGTCCATCCCAACTGGGAACTCTCAGTAAGGACTGTGTTGAAAAGCGCACTCCTTATGACTTCTTACTGTGTCCATCCCAACTGGGAACTCTCAGTAAGGACTGTGTTGAAGAGCGCACTCCGTATGACTTCTTATTGTGTCCATCCCAACTGGGAACTCTCAGTAAGGACTGTGTTGAAGAGCGCACTCCTTATGACTTCTTACTGTGTCCATCCCAACTGGGAACTCTCAGTAAGGACTGTGTTGAAGAGCGCACTCCGTATGACTTCTTATTGTGTCCATCCCAACTGGGAACTCTCCGTAAGGACTGTGTTGAAGAGCGCTCTCCTATGACTTCTTTCTGTGTCCACCCACACTGGGAACTCTCAGTAAGGACTGTGTTGAAGAGCGCTCTCCTATGACTTCTTTCTGTGTCCACCCACACTGGGAACTCTCCGTAAGGACTGTGTTGAAGAGCGCACTCCGTATGACTTCTTTCTGTGTCCACCCACACTGGGAACTCTCCGTAAGGACTGTGTTGAAGAGCGCTCTCCTATGACTTTTTTCTGTGTCCATCCACACTGGGAACTCTCAGTAAGGACTGTGTTGAAGAGCGCACTCCGTATGACTTCTTTCTGTGTCCACCCACACTGGGAACTCTCAGTAAGGACTGTGTTGAAGAGCGCACTCCGTATGACTTCTTTCTGTGTCCACCCACACTGGGAACTCTCCGTAAGGACTGTGTTGAAGAGCGCTCTCCTATGACTTCTTTCTGTGTCCACCCACACTGGGAACTCTCCGTAAGGACGGTGTTGAAGAGCGCACTCCTATGACTTTTTTCTGTGTCCACCCACAATGGGAACTCTCCGTAAGGACTGTGTTGAAGAGCGCTCTCCTATGACTTTTTTCTGTGTCCATCCACACTGGGAACTCTCAGTAAGGACTGTGTTGAAGAGCGCACTCCTATGACTTTTTTCTGTGTCCATCCACACTGGGAACTCTCAGTAAGGACTGTGTTGAAGAGCGCAGGTTCTTTAAGGATACGTGTTACTTCTCTTATTGTCCTGCCTTTCGATTCAACATACCGGCACCTGGCTCTACTATTTCCTTCACAGAGCTCGACAGCAGTCCTTCGTGTATTATCAAAGAGAGGAACAGAGGGTCAACGCTTATTCTCTGGTATCGTGCTGTGTCAGTTCCACTTGTTATTCCGGTCTAAAGCAGTTCTGGCCTACTCATGATCATTTCAAATGTTTTTAAATATTCCTGTTAGATTTTCGTGGCATTTTCTTGTAATGATCAAAACGGGAAATGGTCACATCATTTTACACAAAACAAAACGTGATTTTATCAATGGAAGCAGTCTCTGCCTTTACGGCCAAGTCTAAGTACTTATTTTTGGGGAACTTAATGGGGAACTTAATGGGGAACTTAATGGGGAACTTAATGGGAACTTAATGGGAACTTAATTGGGAACTTAAAGTTGTTTTCTTTCATCTTTTCGAATTCACACAGGTTGCCCAATGTTGTGTACGGGTTGCCCAATGTTGTGTACGGGTTGCCCAATGTTGTGTACGGGTTGCTCAATGTTGTGTACGGGTTGCCCAATGTTGTGTACGGGTTGCCCAATGTTGTCTACGGGTTGCCCAATGTTGTATACGGGTTGCCCAATGTTGTATACGGGTTGCCCAATGTTGTATACTTGTTGCCCAATGTTGTGTACGGGTTGCTCAAGGTTGTGTACGGGTTGCTCAATGTTGTGTACGGGTTGTGCAATGTTGTGTACGGGTTGCCCAATGTTGTCTACGGGTTGCCCAATGTTGTATACGGGTTGCCCAATGTTGTATACGGGTTGCCCAATGTTGTATACTTGTTGCCCAATGTTGTGTACGGGTTTCCCAATGTTGTATACGTGTTGCCCAATGTTGTGTATGGGTTGCCCAATGTTGTGTACGGGTTGCCCAATGTTGTGTACGGGTTGCCATATGTTGTTTATTGGTTGCCCAATGTTGTCTACGGGTTGCCCTATGTTGTGTATGGGTTGCCCTATGTTGTGTACGGGTTGCCCAATGTTGTGTACGGGTTGCCCAATGTGGTGCACGATAAATACCCATATCTCATTCCAAGTCTGTTTCATGTTGGCCCAGCAATTGATCCTTTATTTGTATTTTAAGAATCGAACTCAACCGAATTGTTTTAAATCTATCATTCATACAATGAACACAACTCAAATGAAATTAATTGGCTGACCGTGTTTTTCTGATTTCTTTTATACAACTCATTTTACGGGAGAATGGCCGAGGCATGTAGACATTTTTAGCGCAGGAATTGTTTTTAAAAACCTAAAATAACAGCGGGCTCTGAAGCTTGTAGAGTGTGGGCTGGGGGGAGAAGGGGTGAGTTTCAGATTGAGAACTAACCAGACGATTTCTTTTGGTCGCCCACTCTGATTTTTTATTTTTCTGGAGCAGCGGTTCTCACCCTCATCAGGACTCTGTCATATGATAATGGTGACATTACACGCGTAGCGAAATGTCCTGCCAGACCTATGTTAATGGTGAGGCTCCATGTTTCCATCAACAATAATAGAAAGAATAGACGCTTGGATACTTTTCCCCATCAATTTTCGATGTATGAAAAACGTATGCGTGAACGAATTTCAAAATATCTAATTCTTTCGGCTTCGGTTTCAGACGAAAGTCTCATTAAGCTTTCTGTTTCGGCTTCGGTTTGGATCGAAAGTCACTTTTAACTTTCGGTCTAGTTTCGGTTTCAGCCGAAATGAGAAAATCCCTTTCGGTCGGTCCCTAGCTGAGATTCCAATAAACCTGTCTCAACTATTGGAGAGTGTTGTGTGTGTCGGTCCCTAGCTGAGATTCCAATAAACCTGTCTCAACTATTGGAGAGTGTTGTGTGTGTGTCCCTAGCTGAGATTCCAATAAACCTGTCTCAACTATTGGAGAGTGTTGTGTGTGTGTCCCTAGCTGAGATTCCAATAAACCTGTCTCAACTAGTGGAGAGTGTTGTGTGTGTGTCCCTAGCTGAGATTCCAATAAACCTGTCTCAACTAGTGGAGAGTGTTTATGTTGTCACAGTCTCTGTGTGTGTCCCTATGTGTGCCAGTGTTTATGTTGGCACAGTGTGTCTGTGTGTCCCTATGTGTACCAGTGTTTACTTTGGCACAGTGTATGTGTGTGTCCCTATGTGGATGAGTGTTTATGTTGGCAGTCTCTGTGTGTGTGTCCCTATGTGTACCAGTGTTTATGTTGGCACAGTGTGTGTATCCCTATGTGTACCAGTGTTTACTTTGGCACAGTATATGTGTGTGCCCCTATGTGTACGAGTGTTTGTTGGCACAGTGTGTGTGTGCCCCTATGTGTGCGAGTGTGTATGTTGGCACAGTGTGTTTATTACCTATGTTTACCAGTGTTTACTTTGGCACAGTGTATGTGTGTGCCCCTATGTGTACCAGTGTTTACTTTGGCACAGTGTATGTGTGTGTGCCCCTATGTGTACGAGTGTTTATGTTGGCACGGTTCCCTATCATTATGAACTTGGCTTCTTGTGTCATCTCCGTCTGCTCACTTATCCAACACGCGCTCCAAAACATGGCCGCCATTTTCAAATGTCTCTACTCTCGAACCGTAAGTTTTCGTATTTTTGTCTTTGTGTTGTTTTTTTTACTGAATATCGTGGTTGTCTTCACTTTGAAAATGCTGTTAGCACAGTTTGTGTCGAGGTAGTGGGGTGGGGTGGAAGAGAGGATATCGTGTTGGTGATGGTGAGTTTGCAAGTCTATTGTCACAGTGCAAACCAAGTCTTTTGAAATGTCAATGTACATTTTTAAAACTATTAGAATAAATAATAAGGTTTCAGTTTTTCCATTTTTACTCCAACATAAGACAATGTGCATGATGTCATACTTTGTGTTGTATATATGTGCATGTCCCCTTAACTAATAATATTTTTTACGCGGTGGATTTAGTTCTAGTTCATTATGTCCCTATCACAATGCCATCTAGCTCTATCTGCTTGGCTTTACTATTCTTCAGATCATCTTTAAATGTATTCGGTCTAACGCGGTGGTTCTCAACCTTCCTCATGCAGCGACCCTGTATACAGTGCCTCGTGTTGTGTTGACCCCCAGCCATAAATCATTTTCGTTCCTACTTCATAGCTGTAGAGTGTATGTGTTTTCCGATGGAAACTCTGACGTCTGGTCAGTGCTGGCCAGGAATCAGAGACATGTATCAATCCTGTCTGTGTGTGTACATGTCGATGCTGTTATTTTCATGCTTCACTTGAATTATTTTGTCATTGATTGTGTTGAGACTTGAGACGTATATGATGATAAATGTTTTAATTATCTGACCTTTTCTTTCGGCTTTATTTTTTAGATAATCTAATTATCTGCTTTTTACTCACAGCTGTATTTATTAAATATTCTAATCTTATCTGTCTTTACTTACAGTTGTATTTTTATAAATATTCTAATTATCTGCCCTTTACTTACAGCTGTATTGTTATAAATATTGTAATTATCTGCCTCTTACTTATGGCTTTATTTTATTAATAATCTAATTATCTACCCTTTACTTACAGTTGCATTTTTATAAATATTTTAATTATCTGCCCTTTACTTACAGCTTTAAAAAAATTAATATTGTAATTATCTGCCTGTTACTTACGCTGTATTTTTATAAATATTATAATTATCTGCCCTTTACTTACAGCTGTATTTTATGAATATTCTAATCGCATTTGCACTTTTATATCTCATAACATGTATATTTGATAAAGTATTTTCTCTGCTACTGTAAGACGAGTTGCTAACCGTGACCTTCCTTTAGGCTACACCGTCCTGATTGACGTAGCGATACTCCAGAGGTACCGTAGTGATACTCGAGAGGTACCGTAGCGATACTCCAGAGGTACCGTAGTGATACTCTAGGGGTACCGTAGCGATACTCCAGAGGTACCGTAGCGATACTCCAGAGGTACCGTAGTGATACTCCAGGGGACCGTAGCGATACTCAAGGGGTACCGTAGCCATACTCCAGGGTACCGTAGCGATACTCCAGAGGTACCGTAGTGATACTCCAGGGGTACCGTAGCGATACTCCAGAGGTACCGTAGCGATACTCCAGAGGTACCGTAGTGATACTCCAGGGGTACCGTAGCCATACTCTAGGGTACCGTAGCGATACTCAAAGGGTACCGTAGCCATACTCCAGGGTACCGTAGCGATACTCCAGAGGTACCGTAGCGATACTCCAGAGGTACCGTAGCGATACTCCAGAGGTACCGTAGCGATACTCCAGAGGTACCGTAGTGATACTCCAGGGGTACCGTCGCGATACTCCAGAGGTCCAGGGGTACCGTAGCGATACTCCAGAGGTACCGTAGTGATACTCCAGGGGTACCGTAGCCATACTCTAGGGTACCGTAGCGATACTCAAAGGGTACCGTAGCCATACTCCAGAGGTACCGTAGCGATACTCCAGAGGTACCGTAGTGATACTCCAGAGGTACCGTAGCGATACTCCAGGGGTACCGTAGTGATATCCAGGGGTACCGTAGCCATACTCCAGGGTACCGTAGCGATACTCAAAGGGTACCGTAGCGATACTCCAGAGGTACCGTAGCGATACTCCAGAGGTACCGTAGCGATACTCCAGAGGTACCGTAGCGATACTCCAGAGGTACCGTGAAGTACAATCTAAACTATGTTCTAACACAAGGGTCACCAAACTTTTTTATCAGTGGGCCGTATAACTGACAAAATGATGAGTGCGGGCCGGATTATCATTCTGTACACTACTTGTAAGCCAGAACGAAAGCTCTTGGGAAACTGTACACTACTTGTAAGCCAGAACGAAAGCTCTGGGGAAACTGTACACTACTTGTAAGCCAGAACGAAAGCTCTGGGGAAACTGTACACTACTTGTAAGCCAGAACGAAAGCTCTGGGGAAACTGTACACTACTTGTAAGCCAGAACGAAAGCTCTGGGGGAAAAGGCGAAAAGATTAAGTTAAGTGTTCCATGTTAATCATGGGTGAGTGCCGTGCAATGTACAAAAAACCAAAGCCAACCAACATTATTATCGAACAAAAAAGTTATAAAAGAAGGCGACGTTAGCAACAAAAAAAAATAGTTGAATCAGACACACATCTGAATCTCACAACTAAGCAGCCAGATTAATTAATTAGACACGAACAATTTGTGTTAATAGAACCATTTATATTTTTAGTTATAATAATAATTTGACACAACACATAACGCAGTCCAACACTTTCATAATTAACTTGGCAGCACAAAAGGTTAGTGAGATTTTTGAAACTGTCCTTTGGCTGTCAAAATATCAGCAATGTTTGGTTTGGAATGGCTGCATCCAATTTAGAGAATTGCTTTCAAAAGTTCGTCAGCCACTCTCGTTCGATGTGTTGACTTCACATTCTCCATTTCTTGAACAGCGTCTCGGGTTCCACGTAGATTGAATAAAACATAGTAGGTTAAACCTGAAAAAAGAAACGCAACAAAACAACGAACGTATCGGCAGAAAGCCTTCGTCAGCGAAAAAAAAACAACAGAAAAATCGGTATAAAAATAAAAAATATCCCTTAGCTTGGACGTAGTGTCCTTTAATGAACTAGCAAGAAGTGTCTGTCCTTTAATGAACTAGCAAGAAGTGTCTGTCCTTTAATGAACTAGCAAGAAGTGTCTGTCCTTTAATGAACTAGCAAGAAGTGTCTGTCCTTTAATGAACTAGCAAGAAGTATATGTCCTTTAATGAACTAGCAAGAAGTGTCTGTCCTTTAATGAAGTAGCAAGAAGTGTCTGTCCTTTAATGAACTAACACGAAGTGTCTGTCCTTTAATGAACTAGCAAGAAGTGTCTGTCCTTTAATGAACTAGCAAGAAGTGTCTGTCCTTTAATGAACTAGCAAGAAGTATATGTCCTTTAATGAACTAGCAAGAAGTGTATGTCCTTTAATGAACTAGCAAGAAGTGTCTGTCCTTTAATGAACTAACACGAAGTGTCTGTCCTTTAATGAACTAGCAAGAAGTGTCTGTCCTTTAATGAACTAGCAAGAAGTGTCTGTCCTTTAATGAACTAACACGAAGTGTCTGTCCTTTAATGAACTAGCAAGAAGTGTCTTTCCTTTAATGAACGAACACGAAGTGTCTTTCCTTTAATGAACGAACACGAAGTGTCTGTCCTTTAATGAACAGTTTGTATACCGGTAACAGCTGTTTGAGTGTGTCACAGTTATTGATTATTGTTCAAATAGTTACTGAACTGAAATTGCCCCTAACCCCAACGATCTTGCAAACTAAATAAATAATTCCCACCCATCATATCATGCCCTCTCACATCATGCCCATCCATCATGTCATGCCCTCTTATCATATCATGCCCTCTTATCATATCATGCCCTCTTATCATATCATGCCCATCCATCATGCCATGCCCTCTAATCATATCATGCCCTCTCATATCATGCCCATCCATCATGTCATGACCTCTCATATATCATGCCCACCCATCATATCATTCCCACCCAACATATCATTCCCACTCATATCATGCCAACTCACCATATCTTTCCCACTCACCGTATATATCATTCCTACTCACCATATCATTCCCACTCACCATAGCATTGCCTATCACCATATCATTCCCACTCAGCATATCATTCCCACTCACCATATCATTCCCACTCACCATATCATTCCCACTCACCATATCATTCCCACTCACCATATCATTCCCACTCACCATATCATTCCCACTCGCAATATCATCCCCACTCGCCATATCATTCCCACTCACCATATCATTCCCACTCACCATATCATTCCCACTCACCATACCATTCCCACTCACCATATCATTCCTACTCACCATATATTTCCCATTCACCAAATCATTCCAACTCACCATATCATTCCCGCTCACCATATCATTCCCTCTAATTATATCATCCCCACTCGCCATATCATTCCCACTCACCATATCATTCCCACTCACCATATCTTTCCCACTTACCATATCATTCCCACTCACCATATCTTTCCCACTCACCATATCATTCCCACTCACCATATCATTCCCGCTCACCATATCATTCCCACTCAACCATATCATTCCCACTCATCATATCATTCCCGCTCACCATATCATTCCCTCTCATTATATCATGCCAACTTACCACATCTTTCCCACTCACCATATCATTCCCACTCACCATATATTTCCCACTTACCATATCATTCCCACTCACCATATCTTTCCCACTTACCATATCATTCCCACTCACCATATCATTCCCACTCACCATATCATTCCCACTCACCATATCATTCCCACTCACCATATCATTTTCTCTAATTATATCATGCCAACTTACCACATCTTTCCCACTCACCATATCATTCCCACTCACCATATCTTTCCCACTCACCATATCATTCTCACTCACCATATCATTCCCACTCACCATATCTTTCCCACTCACCATATCATTCCCACTCACTATATCATTCCCGCTCACCATATCATTCCCTCTAATTATATCATGCCAACTTACCACATCTTTCCCACTCACCATATCATTCCCACTCACCATATCTTTCCCACTTACCATATCATTCCCACTCACCATATCTTTCCCACTCACCATATCATTCCCACTCACCATATCATTCCCGCTCACCATATCATTCCCACTCATCATATCATTCCCACTCATCATATCATTCCCGCTCACCATATCATTCCCTCTCATTATATCATGCCAACTTACCACATCTTTCCCACTCACCATATCATTCATTATTATAGGATTGATTACTGGCAATAAATAATTATTATTATAGGTTTGATTACCGACAATACATCTTTATCATTAAAGGTTTGATTACTGACAATAAATATTTATTATTATATATTTGATTACTGAAAATAAATATTTATTATTATTGGTTTGATTAATAACAATGTTCGTAATCCCTAAACTAAATATATTCCAACAGAAAACAGTCCAGTGGCGTAGCGAGGGTGTTTTGCGCCCGGGGACAAGATCCATTTTAAAGCGCCCTTTTTTGTTTTTTTTTCAACTCTCAAACCCATTATTTTCATCAATAAAATAATATCAAAGCACATTTTGGCGCCCCTAACTAGCTGGCGCCCGGGGACATCTGTCCCCTCCTGCCCCCCCCCCTAACTACGCCTTTGAAACAGTCTTAAGAAAAAAACCTAAATATATTCCCACAGAAGACAGTCTTAAGAACAAACTAAATATATTCCCACAGAAGACAGTCTTAAGAACAAACTAAATATATTCCCACAGAAGACAGTCTTAAGAACAAACTAAATATATTCCCACAGATCAACAGCAGACCTAAGGACCCGCCCCAGCGAGAAGAACCAAAGAAAGAGCCTCGTAAGGACCCACACGTGATGAAGGACAAGCGTACGGACAGCGGCAGTAGTACGAGCAGCAGCGGAAGTAGCGCTAAGACGTCGACGACGTCATCCAGTGACGTCAACAAACCCCAAGACAAGGACAACTCCAAGGATGGCAAGAAAATCCGGAGGAAGCTGCCACCCATTCCGGTCGGAGAGGATCCGGTCCTGGTGCCGAAATCGAAAAGCCGAAGACCGAAACCTCCGGTGAAGCGGTCAGAAGTTGTTGACCAGGAAGAAGGCGTCGTGCCGAGATCAAGCAGGGCGCTGCTGTTTCAAGGTGCCGTGGCGGGAGACGGCGGCTTCATTGTCGGGCCCAGCAACCGAGTTTCCAAGCCGACGACCAGGGACAGTGATGACTCTATGAATGAAGATGACCTGGAGGTGGCCAGGCTGACCACTGTCCGTGAACCAGTGATAGCCCCGAAGAAGAAAACAAATCTTGCAGACGCGGGAAAGTCAAAAAGTTTGGATTCTGCTGACTCGTCCCGTAACAGGAGCGAATTGTCCGAGGGGTCAAGAGGGAAACCTTCCTTCCAGAGGATGGCGTCTTTGGGGCACGGGCCGAAGGACGAGACGGATGAAATAATTGATTCGCTCATTAACATCTACGGGATACCTTGTACGGAAGCCATGAAATGTCTGAAGAAAAGACTCCAAGAAGAACTGAGGCGCGTGACCAAAGACAGGAAGCGGAAGCTGGAAGAACTCGAGGAGATCCGTGCGCTTCAAATGCAGATCGGTGCTTTGAAGATGGAGTCTGATGCCTATGCCCGGAGTCGACCCGGGAAGCGATCTCCGGCCCATCACTATCAAGTTGAGTCCCAAGCAGACAATCGTAAACGGGGTTCGGCACCTGCACCGTCCACCTCTTCCTTAACGCCGAGGTCGTCCCCACAGGTCACCCCGAGACGCCAGCGCCACAAACGGCAATCGTCTGACCCCATGATCTCCAAGTTCTCGCCCATCAAAGAGGACAAAGACATCGAGGCCGACTTCCAGACGAGGATCCACGAGCCGTCCGACAGCCGGTCCTTGAAGTATCAAACTGACGACAGCTCCCAGTCCGGGATAAGCGACTCGGAGAGCACTCGTTCGGAGCCGATCCGTGACGCTCGCTACAGTAAAATAAAGCCATCGGACTACGCGCGAATTTTTTACACCCAAAAAGGCGGAAGCGGTGGTTCGGCCGAGAGACTCCAGTACTCCGATTATGACGAAAGCATGTACGACCGGGCTCACCAGCAGTTATCCGGGAGTCGATCGGAACAACAGCTGGCGTCCAGCAACAGGACATCCGTTTATTATTCGGACGATGAGGAAATCAAAGTTCGCGAGGAGAAGAAGGCGTTCCTGCAGTACGAGATCATGAAGAGAAAGCAACAGCTCGAGGAGACCGCGAGGTTGAAAAATGAACTTTTAAAATTAGCTAGGGCGAGACAGAGTATGACGCATAGCTATGATGACATTCCACGTCAGTACGTGGCCCCTGCGGCGCCGCACAGACCGGTGCCGCGCGGCATCATAAAGCCCATAGGTGACGAAACAATTATGATGTATGAGCTCAGGTCTGATTCTGGTCAGAGGTCAAGAGAACATTCGAGGCATAGGTCAAGGGACCGTTCTAGAGAACACTCGCGAGAAAGGTCTCGAGAGCGAAGAGACGATTCAGATCTGGAGATGGAGAGAGTCCGGGACGATGGTCTGGACGGCCTGGTCATGTCTGACCACCGGGGCCGTGACCCTCGCAGACGACATCACAACCACCACTCGCCGTCGCCTCAGGAATCAAAGGTTCTGTCCAACTACAGCTCCACCGAGTACCTGGCCCACAAGCAGGAAGCCAGGAGGTACATGGATGAGCCGGTGCAGTACGGCTCTCAGGGTTGGATAGCCGGGGACTACCCGAGTGAAGGGCTGGCGGCCGCCCAGGCCTACTCGCAACCTTCTCTCAGTCAGCGGGTCGACTCGGCCCAGTCCATCGCTCGGCGGGAGGCGGCTAAAAAGGATGCTGGGATTGTGTCCAGTGTGACCTTGCCCAACATTTACGCCAATAGGGTGGACAGGGATTTTAGACCAGTTGGTCCATACAGGTAAGACGAATAATTGTTTATTTCTGTTCAAATTTGTCAGTAGATACAATAAGAATTGATGTCTGATTTCATGCTTTAAGCTCAAGAATTTTTTGCCTTCCCCTGAAGTGAATAATTTGATTGGGGGGGGGGGTATTTTTGTGGGGTTCGAGGCTTTACTAATTTGATGAAGTAACCTGGGTTTAATGGTTGATTGAACATATGTGTACAACATGCCGAGATGTTGCTGTTGTTTGGTTGGTTTTTTTAGGTTGGTTTTTTTTTTGGGGGTGGGGGTGAGGAAGACAGAGAGGGACAAAGAGGGGGAGGGGGAGTGGGGGAGATAGAGAGAAGAGAGGGAGGCAGAGAATGGGAGAGAGAGGGGAAGGCATAAGATAGCCAGTGTTGCAGGTATTACATTGTATATCATTTAGATTCCGTCACCTATGAACACCATCATTACATATGCACATCATCATTACATATGCACATCATCATTAGATATGCACATCATCATTGCATATGCACATCATCATTACATGTGCACATCATCATGACCTGTGCATTTCATGACCTTTTTTTTTGTTGTTCGTCAGTCGTAAGTCGACCATGACCACTTAAATCATCAGAGTTTGTGCTGGTTCTGTCTGTGGGGGCGCAGATGGCTCATGAGGCCGATTCCGGCTCGAAATTTTCTTTTGCAGTAGGTGCAGGGGATTGATGCGGCATCTCGGGAGCAGAGTCAGATCGGGCCTTCCTTGCATGTCTCTTGCGCTCTGCAGCCGCTGTTCTGCCAACTTGATGTTGCATGGAGCTCCTGTGTAAAGTGAAACGCCATGAAGTTCGATCCTTTGATTGTTCCTTCAACATTTCTGGTTTTATGTCAGAGGCTTTCAGTGAGGCTTTAAAACGTTTCTTCTGTCCGCCAGCAGACCGCTTTCCTTGTTCGAACTCACCAGAGAACATTCCTTTGGGCAGACGGTCGTCTGACATTCTCACAACATGTCCCGCCCAATCGAAGCTCGGACTTCATTAAGATGGTGAAGATGCTGGGGAGACCGTCCTGTGTGAGCACCTCAGTGTCTGGGACCCTGTCCTGCCATTTGATGTTGAGGATTTGTCTGAGTCTTGTTGTATGAAAGTGGTTCAGCGTTCTTGCATGGCGTTGGTAGACCGTCCACGTTTCACAGGCATAGAGAAGCGAATATCAGCCGCCTGATACACGTTCAGTTTAGTTTGAGTGCTGATACCTCTCCTGGTCCATACGTTCTTAGTCGATTTTCCATAGGTTGCACTGGCTCTAGCAATACGGAGGTTAACCTCGTCATCGATGGTTGTGCTTTGAGACAGTTTCTGTCGAGAAAATAAAATGACACAATCATGACCTATGCACACGAAATGGCATATGCACACCGTCATGACCTATGCACACCGTTTTTACCTATGCACACTATCATTACTATGCACACAATCATGACATATACACACCAGTGAGACCTTTGCACATCATCATGACCTGTGCACATCATCATGACCTGTGCACATCATCGTGAACTATGCATAATATAATAACCTATGCACACCATCATAACACAAAATGTTATCTTCCATATTAAACCACAAATTGTCAAAGCTGTCAATGTTCTCACTTTACTTCCTCGACTGGTATGTCACTAAGATGACAGTTTATTTCCTTCGTCCACAGGGCATCATCTCCAAGGGCAGATTAATGAACTAGTTACCTGAAATAGCCATCTTCTGATTCCTAAAATTTGATATTATTTATTTTTAAAAATTACAAACTATTTTTCTCTCTGAGAGATTTAGTTTTTCGTATAATTCATTACTTTGTTGAATACTACCGAAAAGAAATTTGAAGAGATTTCCTAGGGGCGTCTTTGTTCAACTTGCCTTAAATTGTGTTCCCCTGTCTCCGACAGAGATCCGAACTACATCAGCACAAGTATATCAGACACGGACGGAAGTCCTGCCAGTGACGTCACGCCCGCCATGCCACTTCTGGACGATGTTAAGATCAAGTCAAGGGCGATCATTAGGAATATTGGAAGCGGAAGTCGACCCGTGTCTGCAGAGTTTAGCGCCGGGGACCTGGAAGGTACAGCGTCCGTGGTGTGTGACAAGGGCGTCTATTGTGTATGACAGGGGCGTCTACTGTGTGTAGCAGGGGCGTCTATTGTGTATGACGGGAGCGTCTAGTGTGTGTAGCAAGGGTGTCTCTTGTGTGTAGCAGAGGCGTCTCTTGTGTGTGGCAGGGGCGTCTCTTATGTGTAGCGAGGGCGTCTTTTGTGTGTTGCGAGGGCGTCTTTTGTGTGTTGCAAAGGCGTCTTTTGTGTGGCAGGGTGTCTATTGTGTGTGGCAGGTGCGTCTCTTGTGTGTAGCAGGGGCGTTTTTTGTTTATGGCAGGGGTGTCTTTTGTGTGTAAATTGGGCGTCTCTTTTGTGTAGCTGGGGCGTCTATTGTATGTAGCAAGGGCGTCTCTTGTGTTTGGCTGGGGCGTCTCTTGTATGTAGCAAGGGCGTCTATTGTGTGGTCTGCTCTATGTGATTTGTGTATGGTCTTCTATCTGGGGTTGGGCTTCCCTCACATTGCTGGTATTTGGTCACGTGATAGGCTTCTATTTGTGTGACGTCTCTTCACCTAGAAAAAATCCCATTTGTAACTTTAATAAGAGCTAGAATTTAAAAAAAAAGAAATAATAACAGACATAACTGGGCTATAAACTGTTTTAAGCTAGGCTATAAAATGCTATAAGCTGCTATAAACTGGGCTATAAACTGCTATAAACTGGGCTACATTTTATATAAACTGGGCTATAAACTGCAATAAAGTGGGTCATAAACTGCTATAAACTGGGCTATATTTTATTATAAACTGGGCTATAAACTGCAATAAACTGGGTCATAAACGGCTATAAAGTGGGCTATATTTTATTTTAAACTGGGCTATAAACTGCAATAAACTGGGTCATAAACGGCTATAAACTGGGCTATAAACTGCAATAAACTGGGTCATAAACGGCTATAAACTGGGCTATATTTTATTATAAACTGGGCTTTAAACTGCAATAAACTGGGTCATAAACGGCTATAAACTGGGCTATCAACTGGGCTATCAACTGGGCTATTAACTGGGCTATCAACTGGGCTATCAACTGGGCTATTAACTGGGCTATTAACTGGGCTATCAACTGGGCTATCAACTGGGCTATCAACTGGGCTATCAACTGGGCTATCAACTGGGCTATCAACTGGGCTATCAACTGGGCTATATGTTCTTGGCCCCTGGAGAAGTTGTCTCCTGATGTACTTGGCCCCCCCAGGAGAAGTTGTCTCCTGATGTACTTGCCCCCCCAGGAGAAGTTGTCTCCTGATGTACTTGCCCCCCCCAGGAGAAGTTGTCTCCTGATGTACTTGCCCCC
>CAXITT010000659.1:313092-327798 GCA_964033795.1 Lymnaea stagnalis | reverse complement strand
TTGCTTCAGTGGTGCTTTGTGTTAGTAATTGTATTTATAATCATTTAATTCTTAAGGAATTTTAAAAATACTTGTATTGAAAGAGGTTATTATGTAGCCCATATTCATATGATGGACATAATTAAACCATATGTCAACATAAAAATCGTCCTGATTACTCCATTTGTACTGGTAACTAGAGCACTCTTTGAAAACACTTTAGAAGACAATGCTCTAAAAGTATGTTGGTACCTAGAGTTACCTTTCCCTCCCCTTCCTTTTCCCTATGACTAATGTTGCCCTCGTCTGCTCCAGTGAAGGAGCCCTACCTACAGAGACAGAGGACCGGACAAGTGATACCAACCAACAGACAGGGTGTGGACCCTCGTCAACTTGCTGCTCAACTGGAGGGGATACGCGAGGCTGCCTCGCCTGCTGAGAATTCTCCCAGCTCCTCCCATCAAGATGTAGCCACGCCCTCTGTTTCATCCCCTTGTAGTACTCCTAGATCAGACCCCACTAGTACCTCATCAGACAGACAGCAGCGACCACCATCGGGAACTGCTGACAGATCAGACAGAGTACGTGTTCTCTTTCAGCCTGATCTTTTACTCCCACTCCCAGCTTCATTTTCATTTTAGAAATTTATATTGTAGCCTCACTTTCTTTAACATTAAATGTATCGACAGAAAGTCTTGACCATGTATTGGCAGAAAGTCTTGACCATGTAATTGACAGAAAGTCTTGATCATGTACTGACATTAAGTCTTGACCAGTATTGACAGAAAGTCTTGACCATGTAGGGCCTATTGACATTAAGTCTTGGCAAGTATTGACAGAAAGTCTTGACCATACATTGAAAGAAAGTCTTGACCATGTATTGACATCAGTCTTAATAGGAACACTTGTAAATATTAAAAAGAAGAAAAATGTAGATAATGTCTTTGTCTCCGCTGTAAAGTCAAATATTTCTTTGATTCCTAAAAATAATTAAGCTCATTTGCATTTCTTGTTGGCTGTGCATGATCTATGATCAAACCATTCAAAAAAGTATTTATTTTTATTTATTTACAAAATTTGATAAAGTATCTTAATCTTAAGTTCTCTGTTGTTTTCATGCAATATAGTATTTGTCATTTTCAGAATGTAGATAAAATGACAAATGATCGCCAGTCCTGTAGAAGAAGACGAAGACATTCCCCTAACCCTGAGAAAATTTCTCAGCCAGCTCCATCCAACAGGCATTCCCAACAACAGCACCAGACTTCCCAATCCCATCAGACCTCACCACCACCCCCATATACCCCATGGCAGCAGCAGAATCAAAGCTCACAACATACCCACCAAAGCAACATAGAAATCCTGCCTCCAGAGAGAGTCACACCTCCAGAGAGACCACCACTTTCTGAGAGAGCTACGCCTCCTGAGAGAGCTACGCCTCCTGAGAGAGCTACGCCCCCTGAGAGAGCTCCACCCTCAAGAAGGAGAACTGAGAGGAAACAGCCGGAGACAGTCCCACCTCCTTTGAATAATGCATCACAAGAAAAATCCAGACCATCTATATTTGACCAATCAGGTGATGGCTCTTGCTCAAGCCCTGCTCTCAATGACAGGCTCAGAGCATCACCTCCCCTTGACACTCGACGCTCAATCAAAGCACGCCCATCCAAAAAAGGAAAAGATAATTTTATTTTCCCTGTTAAATCTTCTCAAGAGGTAATTATTTTTAATGTACTTTGCTCAAAAATAGTTGATAAAATTTAAAGGGCAAAGCCAGGGGTGTTCAACAAATCTTAGGATGCTAGACTGCCCCGATTCAGGCATTGGACACATGGTCGCATTATCCAGTTGGGGAAAGTGGGGAAATATATCTAGGAACCATGAGGCTTAATAATAATTCACATATGCATACATACATATGGACAGTGCAAATATAGCTATTTTTCACCAGAAACCCCACCCCCATGTTTTTACATTTTATGTTACTGAAACTTACTGGGTAATAAATAATCTATCATTCATCATCATCCTCATGTCCCTTAGTCCTTGGACCGTTGGGGCGCCACAGAACACTTGAAAACTATCTTTCTCCATTCCTCTCTGTTTTCTGCACTAAGTGCAGCATCGCCTAGTTTTAGTCCCGTCCACTCTTTGATGTCATCTTCCATATTTTTCTCTGTCTTCCTCTCCCTCCTCTCGTTGTGCCCTGGATGATTTCTTTTGCGAGCCCTTGTTTTCTTGTTACGTGGCCATACCATTCCAGTTTGCGCTTTTTTACAGTCACCAGGAGGTCATCGTACTGCCAATCTATCATTACCGGTACTGAAATAAAACTTAAGCAAACCAAAGAAAATGACAAATTCATCATAACCTCTCCATTTGTACACCATTTGTAGACCAGTGCAATATGTAGTTTTATTATAAATGTAAAAGGAAGAGCATATATCAATTGTATTTCAGATATATATATTACAATTTAGCATTACTACGAACTGAGATGTGTGTCAAAATTGTTAAATCCAGCTGTGTGTGTGTAAATTAAACATATCCTATCATTGCTTTAAGGAAAGTTTCTAGATAATAAATGACATTTAGTAGACTCAAAAATCTCTCAGTTCTTGAACAAGTTTTATTTTGTGCTTGCAAACAATTACCCGGTATCCCATCTGAAATTGTCTTCTCTTCTTGACATCATGTTGATTGTTGAATTTGCATCTAAAGGACTGTGTCTGTATCTTTTCTAGCCTGAACGTGGAGAAGACTTTGGCTTAGGGGAAATTCAGGTATGAATCAAAACAAAACACATTAAGAAATCTTTCTGTGTTTTATTTTTTTAATTCAAACTGGAAATATGAATTTTATGATAATTTCTAAAACATTTTCTTAATCATAATCCAATTTATGTATTCTCAATTTTGAGGGAAACAGATGATGTATTTACATTTTTTTTAATTTTGATTTGTTTATTATATAGAAAAGTATCAGATTCCAATGTCTGTATTTGTTGTTTTTAATTGGTTGAGGACCGGATGTCATCCATCAGGTTTATGACAATGAGGCCTGTGATTCACCCACTTGTTTGAATTACATGCAATGTCATGGCAAACATGTCATGATAAATAACAATATACAAGGGTAACTCTTTGGATAAAAAAATCAATTTGAGTTCTTTAAGATGTTGGCATTTCCAAGAATTGAAATGATTTAGGTTATGCCTGAGTCTGTAAGAAGTATATTAAATGGCTAACTGGTAACCAAATCTCAACCATCTATGTCCCCATCATTGTCTTTATCTCTTGAATATTGTTCAGCTCCAAATCAGCCATGACGACTTTGATAACACGCTCAATCTTCATGTGATACAAGCCAGGAACTTACGACCTCGTGACCTCAATGGGCTCTCTGATCCTTTTGTCAAGTTATATCTCTTGCCGGGCAGAGGGTGAGTGCTATAAATAGAGTTAACCTTGTTCTTTAGTGAGTGCTATGTGCTATAAATAGATTGTGTTAACCTTGTTCTTTGGTGAGCGCTATATGATATAAATAAGTATAACTAACTGGCAAGAGACAAAGTGGATAACTGTTGTCTGTATAACAATAATTTGACAGGTTATACAAGTATGATAATGATTCAATAAACACGTGGGATAACTCTGTATTGTACTGGTTCTTCCAACCTATGACCAACACATTTAACTGGCAATAAAAATCTTTTTACACAGACCAGAAAATAAGCGGCGCACAAAGCACATTGCGAGAACCTTGAATCCTGAGTGGCATCAAACTGTCATGTTTCAAGATGTGGCCAGGCTGGAATTGCAGAATAAAGTTCTAGAAATTACTGTCTGGGATTATGACCGATTTAAAGCCAATGATTTTCTGGGAGAGCTAATAATAGAACTTAGAGGTGAGTTTTACTTAATGCTGAGAGCTAATAATAGAACTTAGAGGTGAGTTTTACTTAATGCTGGCAATTTCTAAATCCATGTTTTATATTAGACTATTGGGGAGAATTTTTTTTTTTTTGTGTAAAACCTTGGCAAAAGAATTTTGTTTTCTTTCATGACTGTCTACTACCTCTTAACTATTTGTATTTACTTCTTTCCATTAAATGTCTTTGCTGAAAATATATAGTACATTAAGTTCTGTCATTAAGTCCATGATATTAATAGATCACAACTGAACTAAAACTGAAAGTGAAATTTTTTAAAATTTTATTTAAAATATTAAGAGTTACGGTACTTAAATAATTATCTTTCCTACAGAATTTGCCTTTCTTGATAACAAACCACACTGGTACCCACTGAAGGAACATGTTACCATGCAGAGCTTTGAGCTCCCCAAGTCTACTGTAGCACCACCAAAGCCTTCAGACAATGGCAAAACTCAAACAAGATCTCCACGTCAGGGAAAAAAGCATGGTGTGTCCTCATTAGTAAGTTTAATTGAGGCAGCAGTTTGATGCCACTGTGTTGCGGTACAATTGTAGCCAAATATTGTATTACACTTGTAGCCTAATATTGCAGTAAGCTGGAAACCAAATATTGAAGTACACTTGTAGCCAAATATTGTGGTACACTTGTAGCCAAATATTGTGGTACAATTGTAGCCAAATATTGAAGTACACTTGTAGCCAAATATTGCAGTAAGCTTGTAACCAAATATTGAAGTACACTTGTAGCCTAATATTGTGGTACAATTGTAGCCAAATATTGCAGTAAGCTTGTAGCCAAATATTGCAGTAAGCTTGTAGCCAAATATTGAAGTACCCAGTACACTTGTAGCCACATATTGCAGTAATCTTGTAGCCAAATATTGAAGTACACTTGTGGCCAAATATTGTAGTACACATGCAGCCAAACATTGTAGTACACATGTAGCCAAATATTGTAGTACACTTGTAGCCAAATATTGTAGTACACTTGTGGCCAAATATTGTAGTACACTTGTGGCCAAATATTGTAGTACACTTGTGGCCAAATATTGTAGACTACAATGTAGTACACATGTAGCAAAATATTGTAGTACACTTTTGGCCAAATATTATAGCAAACTTGTTGCCACATATTGTAGTAAACATGTGGCCAACTATTGTAGTAGGTACACTTGTGGCCAAATATTGCAGTACACTTGTAGCCAACAATTCTAGTACTCTTATAAAGAGACATACGTCTTCTATTGGATTCTTGAAAGAAAACAAATTAAATTATAGGCACTCCAATAGGGTACTGGCTTCGCGGGCGGTAGGAAAACGCAGGCTACTCGCCGCCTATCACTGTGATCAGCTGGCACTGACTGTTTTCGCTAGTTGTCCTGACTTAGCGTTGTTTTGCGCCATTTCTTAAAATAGACAAACCTCCTTATTTTATTTTGAATCCGCGGTGCATGACTGTTACGAGGATATAAATAAAGTGGAAATCCGACTACACTGAGATGATCTGTTGTAAAGTGAAATTGGGGTAAGTGATTTCGCCGTGCTTTTTTGAAATTTTTTAAATGGTTAATGGACTTGGAAATTTCTTTGATGCATAGTTTATATATTGTTAAAAATGAATCACTTATTTAAAACAATACAGATAATAGCAGCAATTTACAATTCTTGTCGACATGTGACAAAAAGTTAAAATCAGCCGTTGGCGGACATTTTTGTTCACTTGACCTACCAGAAGAGGTTAATCTCTAATGTAAACAGTGGTGTTATTATTAGTTAAAACGTTTTTCAAACAGTTGAATCAATATTTGCTGTATAAAACGAGTAATAAACTCGTTTGATGACCTCAATTTTTACTTTTAATAACGGTGTTTAATAGTAGTTTTACTTAAGGCCTTATATAGTTCATATATTTTTTTTCAATAATACATAAATGATAGACTATACAACACGGTACTAAATTATATTATAGAAAGATAAGAGTGAGGTGACATGGAAAGAAATTAAGACAGCCTCTTGTCCTATCTTATTAATAAATAAAAATCTACCTCAACTAATGAACATTGTGTAACCTGTTTAAAAATATTGATTTTTTTATGTGTTCCTAATATCTTTTTTACTTGTTTGTTTTTTCAATAATAGGCATAGGATTCCAAACAAGGACATGCACTGCCAACCTGGAGGAGATTCAGGGAGATTCAGACACAGATCAATTTTATTTTGACAATAGACGAAGATGTTTTTAATCTGCCAATTAGTGAGGATGAAGAGTTGCGAGAGCTCCGGAGCCACGAACCATATCCTGAATGTTTATTAATGTACCGGTACATCAATGTCGACAACTTATATTTTTTAATTTTGTATTTCATGATTTTAATTACCTTTTTAATATTTGAATATTCCATTACATTTAAATTTTCACTCTCTATTTGTACTGAGAATTTCATTGCAATAGCTTTGTTATTTTAAAAGTTATGTATTTAAATGTAAAAATTTCTCAGCCGTGGTTGCTTTTATTGAAATAATTTTTCTAATATTTCATTAATTTTTCTGTTCTGATTTTTATTTATTTTGAATTTGCCTTACTTTTAGATGTTCATTATCTGTTTGATTTGAAAATTTTATAGCAATAGCTTTATTTGTTTAATAATTATGTCATTTTTTTTTAAAATTAAATTTTTCGACATTTGACGTTATCCACGCCATATGCTCATTAAGTCATATTTTATCAAATAAAATAAGTTAATTCACAGTTCAAGTGTTTTGTTTTGTTAAACATTATATTGTTCATGTCTCCTCCAAATTTGAGCGCTCTAACTTTAACTTTAATAGCCAAAAGGATACAAACAAAATAGTACAAACAGAGCAATGATTCGATCACAGTTTTAAAAATTAAATACCGGTACAAAGCCGAATAGTGTGAAAAAATAAATCACTAAAAAAGTCATAACTTTTTTCCTATAAATGATAAAAAGATCATATTGGTATCATTGGAAAGCTTAAAGCCAGCTCTTTCCGATGATGTGCTCTTTGTGTGTATCAGACGTATTTAAAAATTTGAGTTGGAGTACATAAATTATCTGTCAATAAGTGTCCTTCATTTATCCAGAAGAGCATTGACAGGTTGGAGTCGGTCCAGCGACGAGCAGCGCGCTTTGTCCTAAACCGCTACAGGAATACCTCTAGTGTTGGCAGCATGCTGGAAACACTAGGCTGGTCACCATTGGAAAAACGACGATGACAATCCAGGCTCTCCATGATGTACAAGATAAATAATGGGCTGGTCCACTGTTCCAGTATTAAACAGAAACTCGTCCCTGTCCCCCATAGACAGCGATGAGGCCATGACCAGGCAATTCAGGCTCATACCAGCAAGAAGCCAGTATAGGAGCTGCTCATTCCTGCCCAAGACACAATCAGGGACTGGAACAATCTTTCAAAAGGAACAGTTGAGGCGACAACACTAGACACTAGACACATTTGTGTCTATTGCCTCAAGCCTTCAAAACCCCAGTGCATAATTTCCTCACAAAGTGGCACTGGAAATCAGTGAAATTTCCTCATCAACACCAGGAACAGAGACATTTCAAATCCCATCTACATGCATAGGAGCCAAAATGATCAATAAATTGATAGTGGGCCCTTAAGATATAGAAGAAGAACTGAGAATAAAAGTCTTTACTGGTTTTCTTACCAAAGACCCTGTGTTTCCCTTGACCTTGACTACTTCTATACACTTCTTTCAATTATTAGATTCTTACTAAAATATAGCTTTAAATTTATCAAGAAAAAGTGTCACTTTTGAATGTAGTTGTTAATATTATTATCATTGAAAATGGTGAAATAGTAAATAGGTAACAAAGCATAAAGGTAGTCACTTAAATTGTTTCATGTCTTGTTACCAGCAACAGCGTCCTTCAGATGCTCTACAGAATGACCTTGAAGCTCAGAGGAGAAGGTCTTTAGGTGCTCTAGCAGGAAATGGTAAGTGTCTGTAGTGACATAATTTGCAAATATTTTTTCTTTCAAAGATCAGATGTGACGCAATATAACTGTGGCTTGAGAAATTTAATGACCTGGACATGAAACATGCACAGAACATTTCCAGTATGGGAGCTAACCCAAACAAATGTAAAATGCTGAAGTCACAAGCACTCGGCCATCTTGGTACAAAACACGGATTTAACCAATAAATAACTACTTGGTATAACTGTCAAAAGGGAACCGGAAGAAACAAAATGCTTTTAATATAATCCTTCAGCATTGATTTAAATAATTTAAAAATAATGGAGTAATTATTAACATTTTGAATCTTAGGCTACAAATACAAATAAAGATATTTTTGAAAATTTCATTAGGGTTTAGATGCGCTTACTATCTTTCAAGGCTACTGCAAGAATCCCTTACAGTTACAGTGAACAGTTACAGGGAACTTCCTTGTTGCATTTCTCTGCTATGTACTATTTAATCATAAGGATCAAAAACTGAGATGCTAGTCCTGGATCAGTAATTCATTTCCTATTTAACCCCCCAAATATATTTTTACCAGTTTTACAAATTTAATAAATTCACGAGAGGGCAAGCGTCTATTAGACTAGATTTTGTCACTCTTTGCACTTATAAGTTGAGATTTTTTTATTTTTTTTTTTATTTTTTTTAAACTGATCAAAGCTTTCCAAACCTTAGTAGACTGATTAGAGGTTCTACACCTACTTAGAAAATCTGTCTTCAATGTGTGGCACATTTAAAAAATAATAATAATGGTTGTTAAATGTTAATGTGTCTATTAGTAATTAAAGTATTTTAAAAAAGTATGACCTATCATATCTATTATCTTAGAATTTTCATGGGTGTTTGTCAAAAAAAATGAATTAAAATGTTTTGTTTTTCTTTAAAAATCTCTATTCTACCCTTACAAGTCCATTATGCCTGTAAACAGACCAGATTACTACAATTCTCCGCTCCAATAACATGTCCCATAAAACGTCATTTTAACAAAAACCTTATACTGCCTTTAATGTTTGCGGAAATTAACCTCCAAGGGTCACCACCGGACACCCCAGAAGTTGTGGTTCGACATTTCGTCTCATCTTTCCTGTCTTGCTTTCGCTTCATTCAGCCAGAGCAGGTAGACCCACGAACTTGAATAAATGCCCTTCTCGTGTGCTATTATTTTTCATTTTGGGAATTAAGTTGAGGCAATGGATCCATGTTTTCTTTTTTGCTTTCTGCATGGATCTAAAGTACCTGATGATGAATTTACCTGAAGGAAAAAAATGAAATTTCCAGGGTCGGTCATTTTGTTTTCTCAATTTCTGACATTCTTTTCTGGCTGCATGCAATCATTTAATTATATGATTTTAACTCCTAGAATTTGCAAATAAAGCTTATTGATTGCAGATATCAAATAAAGCTCATTTAATTTTAATGAATTGAAGATATCAAATAAGGCTAATTCAATGTATGCAGATATTAAATAAAGGTTATTAATTTATGCAGATATCAAGGAAATTTTATTTAACGTATTCTGATATTCAGATTATAAAATATATTGTCTTCTTCCAGCTATGAGTTCTATTTAAGATTTATATTACTTTTGTTAAATAAAAAAAAGTGCTATTTGGAAAATGCCAACATTAATTGTTGATGCTTTTGTGCAGTTGATTTGACCTATGATTTATTTAGATTAATGTTGATGGGCTGCATGATGGCTGTTTGTATAATGAGGTTTGGCTAAGTATAAACACAAAATTATGTTTTCTTTATTCATTTCTAAATTTAAAAAGTAATTTTAAAATTTAGTCAGCTTTGATAAAATTATTTATTGACTACTCTTGTGCCTGGTGTTATCTTCAAATGTACATAATTATAGCTTTGATTTTAACACCCTTCAAAACATTTTGATCCCTCTCGATGTCTTCTTTTTTCTTTTTTTTCTCCCCAAACAAAGTAACAAACTATTGTACCCTGACATACCATATTAATACAATGATAGATTTTTCTGAAATTTAAATTGATTTAAGCTTCAACAATGTGGAATTCAGTTGCTTCTCTTCATTAACTAGATTTTTACCTGAATGTTTTATGTATATATTCTTATGGACAACAAATTATATACCTGAGCAAACAAAAAAATTAATTTATAATGAGATTTGATGAGCTACCATTTATATTTTACCATTATCTTTGTTTGGTGATAAGGAAGAAGTATCTCCAGGTTAAATTATCTGGATGGCCTGTACTATATACCCAACTGTCCACAGTTAAAAGGAATTGAAAATTAATTTTCACATGCAAAACTCTATTAAATTGTCCATTGAAATAGATCTTTCAATGATATAACTCAGAATTCACCAAAAAAGTACTGTATGTATTATAAAGATCTTGAACAATTTACTCATGTCCATCATATACTAATGTGAATAACAACATACCACACATTTAACATTTTACCAAACGTTGACTCATCACAGGTATTAATGAAACATCGAGCACCCGTGAAATATCCTCTGCCACGAATTCCCCAATCCCTCCCAGGCGACCTCGAGGTACGAAGTCTCCTATCAAGACGCGGTCAAATGGATTACTTTACAGATGACGATGACAATGATGACCACAACCAAGGTTTTAGTTTTCATTAGCAGCTATTTTTTTTGAACCAATGAATTTGTTAAAATGAGGCCAAACATGGTTCACCTAGCCATGATTTGGAAACCTTTTCCTCAATCTAATTCTACTAGATCTTCCTGTAGATATAATAGTATAAATATATAGGGAGAGAGAGAGAGAGAGAGAGAGGGAGAGATACATTAGTGTTAGGAATGTGTCTTGTTACCAGTCGGCTTAGACAGCTTGGGTGTTTTAGTCTTTGAAGATTTAATTTTTATTTTTATTAATATATAAATAAATGTCAATGGAACAAAGAAGTAACAACAGAGTAGCCTGTAGCACATAAATGATCTCTATATTATAGTAACTATTGTAACAATAACTAGATCTGAATTAATGTTTTAATGTTATAATAACTAATGTAACAAATCATTGGACCTGGATTGTTGTTTTACAGCTGAAATAGAACTTACTTTTTAATAATGCTTTCTACTAGAAGGGATTAATCCACATACAATTTCTACCCTAACTTCCCAGTATCGTCTATGTTACTCTTAACATGTTACACATGATGCTGACACTCTAAAGTGCAACTGGCTTGTAACAAAACTTAGTTGTGTCGTTTTAAATATTTAACTCTTCAACACATCAAGGGTTCAATTTTACTTTTTACAGCCTTAACTATCTTCTTACAGCCATGACACTCTTCTGTTGATACTCATATTCTCGTAGCTGCCTCTATTCATTTTCTACAAGGTCATTGCGTGGTTTTATACAATTTTTGTATTTGTTTGTTCTTGGCATGCGAAGATGACCAAGGTTTGGACTTCTGTAGTCTTGACTTGAGCTGTACATTGTTTAAAGGGAGGGAGAGTTGCTCAAATCGTCAGCCTCACTCTCTCTTGTCCTTGCTTATTTGTTCCAATGGCAAGACTTGACTTAGTCAAGACAACGGGACAAATGGCAAGACTTGACTTAGTCAAGACAACGGGACAATACGCCAGGATCCAGTGGATGACCAGCAGTGTGTCAGGCCAGGATGCAGTGGATGACCAGCAGTGTGTAAGGCCAGGATCCAGTGGATGACCAGCCGTGTGTCAGGCCAGGATGCAGTGGATGACCAGCAGTGTGTAAGGCCAGGATCCAGTGGATGACCAGCCGTGTGTCAGGCCAGGATCCAGTGGATGACCAGCAGTGTATCAGGCCAGGATCCAGTGGATGACCAGCAGTGTGTCAGGCCAGGATCCAGTGGATGACCAGCAGTGTATCAGGCCATGATCCAGTGGATGACCAGCAGTGTGTCAGGCCAGGATCCAGTGGATGACCAGCCGTGTATCAGGCCAGGATCCAGTGGATGACCAGCCGTGTATCAGGCCAGGATCCAGTGGATGACCAGCCGTGTATCAGGCCAGGATCCCGTGGATGACCAGCCGTGTGTCAGGCCAGGATCCAGTGGATGACCAGCTGTGTATCAGGCCAGGATCCAGTGGATGCCCAGCCGTGTGTCAGGCCAGGATCCAGTGGATGACCAGCCGTGTATCAGGCCAGGATCCAGTGGATGACCAGCCGTGTATCAGGCCAGGATCCAGTGGATGACCAGCCGTGTGTCAGGCCAGGATCCAGTGGATGACCAGCAGTGTATCAGGCCAGGATCCAGTGGATGACCAGCAGTGTATCAGGCCAGGATGCCAGTTAATGACCAGCATTGTGTCAGGCCAGGATCCAGTGGATGACCAGCAGTGTATCAGGCCAGGATCCAGTGGATGACCAGCCGTGTGTCAGGCCAGGATCCAGTGGATGACCAACAATGGATCAGGCCAGGATGCCAGTTAATGACCAGCATTGTGTCAGGCCATGAGCCAGTGGATGACCAGCATGGGGGGGGGGGGGGGGAGAGCACGAAGTGTGGCAGTGGGAGTTAAAGTTTAACTTTGTGATCGGTACAAATAATTTATTTTTATTATTTTTTTAGAGTTTACAAAAAAAAGCCTGACGTCATTAATGTCCCGTATGTCTCGTATGTACCGTATGTCTCGTATGTACCGTATTCCCATATGTCTCGTATTACCGTATGTCTCGTATGTACCGTATGTCTCGTATGTCCCGTATGTCCCATAGCTCCGAATCTATGTTATTAAAAATGGGTCGGTAAGAATTAATGTGGAACAGTTTTCCTCAATCTTTGAGGGGAATTGTAAATGATGAAAAAAATCATTTAAGAAACAATTAAAAACTTTTTTGTTTCAAAAGATTTCGGTGGACCAGAGCGCAGTGAGCTACAATGGCATGGATACCGGCGAGATAGAAATAGCAAAATAGCAAAAAAAAATACATTTTTTCAAAAGAATTTATCAATATATCCCTAGGTCAATTTGACTTATGGGGTGGGAAACCTTGTTTGTAAGATACATTTAGTCTTGGCTGACACTTACAGTATATCAAGGACACCTTTTGTAAGTGTAAGACACATTCAGTCGTGGCTTACAGTATAGCAAATTAGACCATGACATTATCAAGGGGGGGGGGCTTGTCCATCAAGTACGTCCGCCCTTTTCCACTCCACCTTTGACGCCGTGTGGCTTACCCCCCCCCCCCCCTCCCCCTTTTTTCCCGGGGATTTTNCCAGTGGATGACCAGCAGTGTATCAGGCCAGGATGCCAGTTAATGACCAGCATTGTATCAGGCCAGGATCCAGTGGATGACCAGCAGTGTATCAGGCCAGGATCCAGTGGATGACCAGCCGTGTGTCAGGCCAGGATCCAGTGGATGACCAGCAGTGTATCAGGCCAGGATGCCAGTTAATGACCAGCATTGTATCAGGCCAGGATCCAGTGGATGACCAGCAGTGTATCAGGCCAGGATCCAGTGGATGACCAGCCGTGTGTCAGGCCAGGATCCAGTGGATGACCAGCAGTGTATCAGGCCAGGATGCCAGTTAATGACCAGCATTGTATCAGGCCAGGATCCAGTGGATGACCAGCAGTGTATCAGGCCAGGATCCAGTGGATGACCAGCCGTGTGTCAGGCCAGGATCCAGTGGATGACCAGCAGTGTATCAGGCCAGGATGCCAGTTAATGACCAGCATTGTATCAGGCCAGGATCCAGTGGATGACCAGCAGTGTATCAGGCCAGGATCCAGTGGATGACCAGCCGTGTGTCAGGCCAGGATCCAGTGGATGACCAGCAGTGTATCAGGCCAGGATGCCAGTTAATGACCAGCATTGTATCAGGCCAGGATCCAGTGGATGACCAGCAGTGTATCAGGCCAGGATCCAGTGGATGACCAGCCGTGTGTCAGGCCAGGATCCAGTGGATGACCAGCAGTGTATCAGGCCAGGATGCCAGTGAATGACCAGCATTGTATCAGGCCAGGATCCAGTGGATGACCAGCAGTGTATCAGGCCAGGATCCAGTGGATGACCAGCCGTGTGTCAGGCCAGGATCCAGTGGATGACCAGCAGTGTGTCAGGCCAGGATGCCAGTTAATGACCAGCATTGTGTCAGGCCAGGATCCAGTGGATGACCAGCAGTGTGTCAGGCCAGGATGCCAGTTAATGACCAGCATTGTGTCAGGCCAGGATCCAGTGGATGACCAGCAGTGTGTCTTGTGTATCACTCAGCTCTTTATGTGTTCCATTTGGCAGGAGTTGTCCGAATTTTCATTGTGTCAATATCATACCACCTACAGGACTGGATCTCTGGGTTGAGTTTCAAGGTTTGCCTTCTCTTAGATGAGCTGCCATCCAATACCTTGTGTGCACTCTTCAATGAGTTTCCAAATGATACAACTTTTTTATCTGTAAGAACACTCAGGAATCATGTAAGAAATAAACACTAAAATTCGTATGACTCGGTGACTAAGTCAACTAAGTGACTTGGTGACTTAGTGACTTGATGACTTAGTGACTTCGTACAAATTTTCGGTCCTCCTCCAACACACACACACACACACACACCTATAAACCGTTAATGTTAAACCGGTAAAAAAACAAAAGCGACGCCCCCCACCCACCCCCCCTCCCCGGCTAGATACTCCTTTGCGTTGCCATTTCAATCCTAGAATGATGGCATAGGTAAGCCTACTTTAAAGTACTTAGTATCATCATGGATATTTTCTTTGCTTTTAGGGCCGGCCATACATGACGTCACGCATCTTAGGAAGGCAAAAAAAAGGGGGGGGGGGGGG
>CAXITT010000659.1:288925-308175 GCA_964033795.1 Lymnaea stagnalis | reverse complement strand
AAAAAAAAAGGTTTGGGGGGGGGGGGGGCTTAGTTTTAAGATTTTTATAACACGAACACTGTTTATTTTATAATACCGTTACCTTTACATCAAGATCAAGGACTACAATTCTAATAATAGTAATCGTTCTTGCCATATATCCAACATACGCAATCTATGTTCTAATTATAGTTCATATTATAAGATCATTACTTTTTTAAAGTAGGGATAGGTGTTCATTATAAATTGTATGATGATATTAGTAATTAGGCTTTAAAAAATAATTTTATTGGCATAACTCGATTCCAATGTTGAGTTACAGGTACCGGTATATAAAATTTGGAAACTTAAAAAATTGAGAGATATGTTTTTTATTTAAGAATTTAACGGGCAAATAGTGCTAAGTCTAAGTTAAAGTTCATTAATTATTATATCGAATAAGGTTGTGTTTTCCTTAAACTTAAACGTCCTACATTTGTAACAAAGTTTCCTGAATAACAGGTTTAACAAAATATTTAGCCAATCACCAGCTTTTATCTTTGTAATATAGAATAATAAACAAACTGCCCCATCTGTTTGCAAGGATTGTTTTTAAAATTAATATTTTTTCAACATGAGAATCTATCAGTGATCAGTACCGTACTATCAGTATCAGTGATCAGTACCGTACTATCAGTAGCAGTGATCAGTACAGTACTATCAGTATCAGAAAGCTAAAATAAAGAAGTTTTTTTAAATTTAAGAATAAATTCTTATTTGTAAAGTTAAAATTAAAATAAATTATGTGGATTTGGTGAAAAATGTATTTAAAGTTTAAGTATACCTAAGTGGCAATGTTCAATTTATATTTATCTGAAAAAAGTTATAATACCGGTAGTAATAGAAGTAAGTAGTTTAATGAAAAATATCTAAAAATTCAATCAACTGAATAAAGGTTTTGAGAAATTCTATGTTGTAATTGTAAACAACTCATGTCTTTTTTTCATAATTATTCTGTTTAATTAACGATTTATAAAAATGACCATTTTAAATAACCCATAAAAATGCATAGACCTTTTTAACAGTGTACTGACAGGGGCTTTTTCTCACTTCTTTTTGACTATGGTAAAACTTGGAAATATGTTTTTTTTTAAGGATAAGTGACAGTTTTTCATAATTATTCTGTTTAATTAACGATTTATAAAAATGACCATTTTAAATAACCCATAAAAATGCATAGACCTTTTTAACAGTGTACTGACAGGGGCTTTTTCTCACTTCTTTTTGACTATGGTAAAACTTGGAAATATGTTTTTTTTTAAGGATAAGTGACAGTGTCACTGACACCTACATTTTTTAAACTAGCATTTTTTCCATTGTTCTCCAAGTGTAGAATGTTGCAAAACCAGATTAAAGTATTTGCAAAATTTATTCCTTTATAGTTGAAGGTCGCCACAATTGGAATGTATTTAGTTCATGTTGAGCTGAAGCAAGTAAGAGATTAATTATAATAGCTAATTTTATTTTTAGCGCTTTGCAGAGGAGTCTCAAATTCCCCCTCAAAATTGCCTGATGAAAGAAACACCAATTCAAGTACCTCTATGTGCTAAAATGCACTCCTGGTTATATTTAGTTGGCTGTTTAGAGGAATGGGAAGGAGATGAAAGTAGCTCATTTGTGTGTATGCGATTGGGTGGGAGATTTTTTAGGGGATACCTGGTGGTACGTACTTAATCATGGATGGCCCTGAACTATTAGAATTGTAGTTGTACTGTAACAAACTTGTGTACAGGTACCGTATTGTCTGCCAATTAATGTATGTTTGTGGTAATTGCAGGCGGAAGCGGTGCGTACTAGTGACTATGCACAGCCAGAGTACCGGTATATATATATAAATAATATAATATGAATATAATTATAAAAATACAATTATGTAACGACCGGCTTTATTAGAATTCAAATATTAGTACTGATAGTAGTACCACTAGTGTAGTATGTACAGGTGTATGCCATTCCACATATTTAAATTATTAAGTTTTGGGTTGTGATGGATGTCTTATTGCATTTACTTTGTTGTAATATGTAATTAATGAATGTATTATAGAACATTAAACATTGTAATTTTATTATTATAAGTTAATTTCAACATGAAGCTATGAATAATATTGATGCTATAACTGTTTATATATATATATCTTCTTCTTGGGGTATATATATATATATATATATATAGTGTAACATATTACACTTTTTAAAATTAAAACTGATGTGTTTTTGTTAGCAACTAAGTCAAAAGGTTGGGGTGGAAATTAAATTTTTTTTATACAACTTTTTAAATGTGGGAGATTACTGTGTTTATCACTTCTTTGACAATTTTAATGGGGTTAATTTCAGAATCTGGAATGAAAATTTAAAATCCACATAACTGAAATTTGCTCATCTCGATTAACATTCTCAACTAACTTGAAAAAAATATCATTACTTGTTTAAATAACTTTATTTAATATACTATTTTTTTTTAAAGTGTCAAGGGCTAACAAAACAAAGAAATGCTGTGTAAAGTTTGTGGGTGCTGCAGGCCAAATATGTATTATTATGCTTAAAGTAGAAGTGATTACACCAGATGAGTATGATTATAACAAAGCAGAAATAAATCTTGCAAGCATGACAGACCTGTTTACCCTCAAGCTCTTAAAATCGTACAATATCACAAAATCGTTCAATACATTATCTTCAAAAAAAGAAACAACATACAGTATAGATAATTATACAACTAAAAAAATCTTACATTGTACACCAAAATCGTAAGAGTAAACAGGTCTGGCATGGGGTATTTATTTGATTTAACAGCCCTACCTGTCAGTCATTCATAAATGTATATTACTGGAAATTTGTATGTCACTGTTATTGGAGTAGGTAAGAACTATGCACTCCAAGCTTTAGTTTCTTTAACTTTATAAACATGGCTATTTACTGAAATACCAATGTGCTCCTTACATGTGGAATATGGCCATGGAGGTTGCTACAACTGGTATCTTACAATCTTAATAGGTTTTTTGAATGTGCCAGGAAATGGAAGACAACCGTTGGATGTTCCTCCTACAATAAAACGCAACTATGTCTAAACGTATTGCTTAGAATAAAGTAACGAATGATTTTAAACACCTCTTACGCTTTTTATGTAAAAGTTCATAATGTATAAAGTTATAGATAATATACCATTTAAATAATGTACAAGCACACAATTTACTAAAGAAGAAGATAAGTACTCTTACTTTCAGTGTATTTATTCAATTAAAATAAGTGATTAAAATGAACTGTATCAATGACAGAGAAAAATAAAATGCAAAATGACATGCCCTAACAAATTTTTCCTACACTATAAGGTAAGTGCAAATGGAAATCCACTAAAGATGACTGAAAAAAATGACAAAAACACTATTTGACATTGATGAACCAGCCCACTAGACTTTCTTCAAATCCCAGTAGTGTGGATAACTCAATACAAAGCCTAAAATGTTTGGCTGGCAGTGAAGAGCATAACACACCTACACAAATATAAATGATGCGACAAATGGAAAATATACAATGATGAGAAACGAAGTTAATGGGGAATACACATTGAGATTACTATCTAAATTTTTTTTTAAATATTTAAACATACAACAAATATCTTCTTTTGACTGGTGTAAAAAATGCATAAAGAGCAGGAACAAAAAGGGACTGAAAGTTACTGGAGAGGGATCTCACTAATCAAGAGATGCATCAACACAATAAAACCCTTATTCAAAGCTTAGGATTCTAAAAAATTTTGTCAATATACACCTTAGGTATAAAATTTCACTGCAAAAAAAAAAAAATATATATATAAATAACTTTTATAAAAATTTATTTTAAAAACAGCTGAAGAGACCAGTCATTAAGATATAACCCATAGTTGTACGAAAATACCACAGGCAAAATTTACTGATTGCAGAATCAAAGTGAAATTCCTTGACAACTCCCCCTCCCCCAGAAGACTACAACCCTTAACGGACTATTGTTTAAAATGCAGCTGGTACAAACTTCAAGCAAGGTTGAATAAAATATAGGCCATCTTCATACTCCATGGCAACTGAACCGTCCTCAATAGTTTAAATTTTTTTAATTTAAAAAAAAAACGCACTTACATGAAAATTACAACATGCCAGCACAATACTTAGCTACACAAACAATTAATTGTCCTTTATGATATCTTAATTGTCTTGCTCTCTCACATTTGGTTGTAACCATGGGTTCCTTCTTGAAGCTGCCAATATGAAGAGCTCAGGCGCTCACTTCTTCTTTGGGCTCTTCTTCTTCTTGAGGTAAACGGGTGGGGGGAAGTGAGAGAATAGGGTTAAAATGCATGTACTAATATTTTTAAAAGTCAGTAGAAGTATGAATGCAACCTAAGAATGACTGATAAAGAATTTTGCGATTCATGAAGAAATGCAAATGTAAAAATTTATAAATGTAATTCTTGACAAAATTAAACAATGACTTTAATTTTAATACATTTTATAATATCCTTTTCTTTTTGTTTGTGGAACTAAGTTTTTAAATGGAGTCATGCACCTTTGAAGATTTGTATAAGATACTTCAAAAGGGGCATAAATGGGTTGTCAACTTAACATCCATTAGAAATTTTATACAGAAATGCTACAGAAAAGCTATTTGTTAACATAAAATGAGAGGGATGTGTCATTGAATGATGGCTTGACAAATGATGGGGCAATGAGAAATTTTATCTATGGGATTTAAATCAAATTATTTTTTTAAATTATTTAAATTCTAGTAGATAGACGAGTTCCAAAATAGAGACTAACTTGGTACAACATTTATTTGATCAATGACAGAAAAGCAGCTAATACATGTGTGGGGGCGTGACATAAAATTTTGTAAGGCACTAGGTAAATTAGGAGCTGCTCTACATCTAAATATTTAATCTAAATGTCAAGTGACCTTGGCCAATACTAACACCTAAGAAGCATCAGGTACATTTTAACTATAGCCCGATATCTATCACTAAAATGACAAAAATGGAAAATGAATACAGAGGCCCATATGTACATATTCTGAGAGAAAAATTAATCTAGTAATCTTACACAAGTTTGGGAACTCTGTAAGCTTTGCATGACCTTTGAACAGAGTTCAATGTGATACAGCCTCTAAATCACACCCACATTTAATGTTGGGTCTTCTACATCAAAATGTTTTCAGACATGAATTTTTAAAATAACTTACTTTGCTCCCTGTGGATCCCTTTGGTCTGCCTCGGCCACGCCCTGAAGCAGGCTTCTTTTCAACTTCCCGTTTAGCTTTCTCCTATAAAGAAAATAGAGACTAGTTAAGACTTGCTAAATAAACCAGGCAACCTCTTGCAAAAAAATGTATTTTACCATGCAGTGTAGTATAGTAGCATCGGAGCCCATTTTGATGGGCTAACACAATACCAAAATACTTATAAAAGCCAGGTGTTCTAGAGTTGCATATCAGAACAATAAACTAGCAATTCACTTACTGATGCCCACAGTTAAATGTGTCTATGCTGGAAACAACATGACAGACTAGCATGTCACAGGGCAATATTCCAATTCCAATCTATATAAACCAACTGCAAACCCCTCCTGGACATGATTTTCATCATTCTGACAGAAATAATATCTGTCTTCCAGCAGACTCCTTTTAATAATAGACAAGCCTTCTAGGTTTTTGGAAACCCTGTTCAGCTTGCAATACCGGTAATGTGCCTACCTAGGGGTACCTTTTAATTGAATCAAGATAATTGGACAACAAACCGCTTAGTACAGGCCTGCACAACATGAGGCCAGCGAAGTAAAGAAGTATTCTTTATTTTGATTATTTTCTTAATAGCTCCACCCGTCATATTTTCTTTTGGCCCGCACAAGTTTTTCATAAAGTATTACAGCCCGCCTTACATTTTGAGTTGTGCAGGCCTGGCTTAGTATATCATTGAACCCTGTAACTGACTTCAGCTGATTTCCTCTATCTGTACTGTGTCTGCCAATAAAAAATGTGTTGAAAACCTAATTCCAGCCCAAAATTTTACGCTAAATAAAGCTACTTCCATGTAATAATTAACAAACTTCAGTTTTTTGCTCACGTCCTTTTTTAAACTCAGGAGTTGTTAGTACAACAATCTTTATCAAGCAAATTTTCGTGAAATGGATGAGACCATAGTTGGATCTTCTGGCTTACAAAATAAATCAGGAATCTTTCTGATAATTCTTTTTAGTTCATGAGTTCTGACCATTTAGACCTAGGCCTAGAACGAGTAGGTATTGCCGCAACAACATGACTCGTTAAACAATGGTACAAATGATTTTGGACCAAAAAAATAATTGTATGTTGTTCTATGTGTTTTGTATTTCATTGTATGGATTAAATTTTTGTATAGCAGCTCTTAAAATTTAACCCGTTTCATGCAAGTTGATAATGTTTATATTGTTTAAGTCAGTTACAAATAGGGTACTGGAACATTTTTTTTTTAAATCTATTAAACTGAAACATACAAATAATACATATCTGAAAGATAAATAAAAATGCTACCATATTATATAAACATCACAACAACGGCCTTTAAAAAAAAAAAAGCAGTTTGAGGTACTTAAAAGAAAAATTTTCTACGCTATCCTTTTCCACTACAAGGTAAGGGTCATCTAGTATAAAATATGTTTTAAAAAAATGGCCAGTATGACTCCCCAATAAGACTACTATCAATAAATAGATAGTTTCTGGAGTCTACCTTTAGTATTTGCATGTGAAAATTCACCTTCAATGGCACCCACCAAGATCTAAATTGCCCACACAGTACATATACATAACAGTTCGTGGGTTCAACAAAGTCAGTTTTGCCAAGGAGCTAATACTGATATGAGTCAGGTCGAATCTAGAGACACCCCGCTGTGAGATAAAACATTTCTATTATCACTCATCTACACTCAATGCAAGTATGGCTTTAGACTTTACAATAAAGGTTACAATATCCTCAAAATTTTAACTATTTTTAAAGCATGAGACAAATAAGTATGATATGAACTGTCACAAAATAGCAATAAATGTGAGAATGTAGGTACTTTCTGTCAAGACAGTTAAGATACAGATCCATGGCAGAGATCAGGATTAGCTAGGTAACTATTCAAGAAATAAACCCAAGGATTAAAAAAATTTGTTAACAAAACACCCAACTGCGTAAAAAAGTATCGGAGGAGAATCTCAACTTATAACCCCCAAAAATACAACTAGGACAAGTACCTCTTCAGATAGTGGTGGCCTTCCTTTCCCTCCACTGGTCTTCTGTAAAAATATTTTGAAATTTAAAGCACTTTAATTTATTAGGCTTTACCTATTTCACTTTGACCTTTTACATTTATAAAACCAACCCATTGAACTATCAATGCCATGTATAAATTAAGCATTACCTTTGCCGGTGATTCTTTGGTTTTCTTTGGTGACTCTGGGGGGTCTTCAGCATCATCTACAGGCTAACAAATAAATAGAAAAATAAAGTCAATGAAAAATAACGAGCACAAAAAAAATATTTTTTTTTAAAATAATTTTAAAAACTTGTGACAGCACAAATGGACTTGAAATGGCAGAGAGAGGAAAAACTAAGATGGCTAAGAAAGCTCTGATAAAAGAATCTACAAAATTAAATGTTTGGTAATCCTGTAACCAGACCTGTTTACTCTTACGATTTTGGCGTACAATGTACGATTTTGAGGTGTATAGATTGTATATGTATGCTTATTTTTTACTATAAATATAATTTATTGAATGATTTTCTGATGATATTGTACGATTTTAAGAGTTTGCGGGTAAACAGGTCTGTGTAACTGGGTACACCTAAGAGGGTTGACATTTTGGCAAGTTATTAGACACAAAAAATAGACCAGCAATCTCAAACTTTATGAGTCAATAGTGTAACATTCAAGCCTTCACTGTGAAATTTCAAAACTCTGAACAAAGGATTGTTTTGTTTTTAGAGAAATTACACTGGTGTAATAGCAAATAAAATTCACATAAGATTACTTAAAAATATTAATGCAATTAATTGACAATGATTTTTTTTTAAATAATAGTTGAAAAGGTTATTTCTTGAACATACATTGCGTAAAATGAAAAATAATTTTTTTTTAAAAACTTGATAACTTTGGAAAGGCCATAACATTAACCTATTATTAGGTATTCTAAATGAGCCGGCGAAAATTACGCTTCGGGGAGAAAAAAAAAATTTTTTTTGGTTGGGTCGCGCCAGCTCGCTACAGCTCCGTTATACAGGTGCGTTCAGTAACAAATGATCTAGAAAGTAGAAAAGTAGTTTTTTAATATGATGTATTTTTCGGAGCTGTAAACTGTAAATTAATGCTAAATAACGTTGATTTTAACACAAAGTTAACACAAAAATTGCGTTTTCTATGTGAAAAATCACTTTACGGCTCTCAAAATATATATTCAGAAAGGTAATCCAATTTACTATAAAACTGTTATAGCTTTGTGAACGCCCCATTTATGGGGTAAACGCGTAAAGGTTTGGAACCAAGTCAACGCCGTCTGCTAAAAAAAAGTGCAAGTCGACCCCGCCACGGCCAACTCTGATCTGTGAAACCAGAAGGCGATGACTAAGTTTATCTAAGATCTTCTTAAATTTAGTGCCTTTTCGTGGATTTTAAACTGAAATAGGTCAGGTAAAACATTATTCTTTAGTTTGGGAATGTTTAAATTATATAGAAAGCTTTTTATTGCATACATTTGTTAATTTAGTGTGTGTTTCTTACGCCTAGTGAAAAATGACGATCAAGCTTTATTTTAAAATCTGTATTTATTTTAAGATAGCGGAGAAAGAAAAGGAAAATATAATTAGTTCAATGGAATGTTTAAATATTTAATGGATTTATTTTGTAGCTATGCAATTTGTTTGGAAACTGCAGTAAATCATTAAACTCGGATAATTCAGCCAATTCAAGCGAAGCATTCAATGTTGGGTCGAAGCATTATTGTCGCGAGGGTGAACGGGATGCTTTAATTTTAGTGGAGTTCATTTTTAAACTAGAAATTCGATTGTTAATCCATTTTATAAATAAATGTATATGGTATGAGGCATAATAAAGTGATGCAATGTTAATTATTCTTATTTTTCTGAGTTATAATGCTAGTTTTAAAAATTAGTTACCGATACCTAGTCTTTCACCCCCTTTCATAAATGTCGAATTCCAAAATTAACCTTACTGAAAAAATTACTCCTTTACTTTACTAACGTTATCAATTATATACCTTGTATGCAGTATTCATATTAATTAGGGCAAATAGGAGAAAGTTAAAATCTTGTAAACTTTTGAGTTTTAATTTTAACATTTCATATTTCAGTGGATGAAACTGAAAACAACTTAAGACAGATACCATTCCATTACAAAAAGAACGAGAAGACCCAGACCACTGCCAAAACATGCCGTGTAACAACACTAACACTGGACAACAGTACAGGTTAGTACTCTAACGCTTGTAATATCATTAGTTATATTTGAATTTTGTTATTATATTGATAGCAATGACATGATCATAAATGCTAAGTTGATAACCATTACTATTAAATAATATAAATTAAATACAATTTAATTAATACGGTACAAATTAAATAAAAATTTCTTCTCCCAGGTTGTTGGTGTACAAGAACAGATTACAGAAATGTCTCATTAAACCAGTGCAGGGAAATGTCTCTAAACTGACTAATAAATCCATACAGACGTGCTAATAAAGGCAGAAAATTGATTTTCATTACTAATTCATAGTTAATAATGTTTCCTACAGATTTTCCATAACTTTTATAGATATATATACCGGGTATATCTAATTACAAACATTTTTTAAGGTGCTGGAAAGTATAAATTTTCAGTGCAAAAATACCCATTTTTAAAATATATGTGGAGAAGAATTTTGTTTCCTAAACCTAAGTCTGTTGCTTTATTATTGAAAAGATTAACATGTTCTACAATACTGTGTAACATTCGTAAAGATATCTTGCTTTGTTAATTTTTGATGAATTTTCAAAAATGTTTGAAATTCTCAATTTTTGTGTACATGCCTTGCTGAAATAATTTATGTAAATTATTTTGTTGTTTTCACCTTTACCTGATGATTTCACATTGTGCTTTAAATTACCTTTTACTTGACTCCTGTATATTTATAATAACTTTACTAATTGATTTTTTATGATTTTTTAAAAATGAACTAAAATTGACTTTTTGTCTCCATTTTAATATTTTGTAAAATTGGGCTTCAGCTCGTTTTTGGATAAATAAAAAATATATTTACATTTTCGTGACAACCCTAAAAAAAATTGAGCTTGTTATATGTATAACTGGTTGTGTGGGCAAGAGATTTGAAAGTTCTAACTTAGTTATTTTAGGAGATAGCGGGTGTCAAAACTACACTTTCCTGGCTTCTAAAAATTGACCCTGTTCCCGATTTTTAAAAAATTAATAACTTTTTTATTGTTGGAGGTAGAGAGTTAAAATTTGTGGTTCTGTTCTGATGAAGTCAAGCTCTATTTAGGGGAACAGTTCAATTTTATTTAATTTCATTATGAAATTTTCATTTAGAATACCTAATATTATAGATCATTATCATTGATTCAGGAGTGAGGAAAAAAAATAAAATATTAAAAAGTAAATATTAAAATCTTGTTTTGATAAACCTTTCAGCTTATCAAGCCTTACTTTGAATAAAGAAAGTCAGTTTTAAAAATCTTTTCAAAAAAAGACAACTGGCTATTGTAACGGACTATGTTTTCACATGAAAACAGAGAGGTAGCATGAGTGAACAGTGAATTGTGTTGACCATGTATTTTGAGATGCAAATGTGAACTCCACGTTTTTGGAGAGTAAAATTATGTTTTTGTCAGAGCGGTTGTTTTGCACGCTTTGCTGGTAATAAAGTATGAGTTGACTGAGATAGTAGAGAGCTGAGCGCAGAGCAGTAGAGTCAGTAGCGTGAGAGCTGTGTGATTAGACAGTTGACAGAGTAGTGTGAGGACGTGTCTTTCTTAATGATGGAATACTATAGATATATATGTGAAATTACATTCATGCAAGGATTATTTATTAATATTATCAATATAAAGTGTGTTCAATAAAGTACTGTAAGTTTAACCAGGATTCAGTATTCTTATTTGCGTGACCGGATTATAAGTGGAAGAATGAAGAAGCCTTAGTCTGCATCCTGAAATATCAACATAAGTAACCATACTACTGACATAACCCACAGCATAAGAAATAAGATCCCACGCCATGCCAGAGTAGCTGTGTTACAGCTATAAAACAATCATGGAGGTTCACAAGCAACCATGTTTTTAAAGAGGAAATTAATCACTATCATAAACCAATGATTTTGGAACAATTCCATAACATCTCATGTTTAAAAAACATCTACCAGAGATATTGGGTTCTCAATAACAATGAGTTTTAAATAAAAAAAATAAAAAAAAACTTTTTGTAACATCCTAATGAAATTTTGGATAGGGTTAATTTTCTTTTCTTAATCAAGGTGCAAACCCCCACCCCTCTTTTTTTTTTAAAAGTTTGCATACCTATTTTCTCTGGAAAAACATTTGATCTTATAATAAGCATTCTGAGTAAGAAATGTTTTTACCTCAGCATCACCTGCAGCCTCTGGGGCTGGGGCAGCAGCTACGGCAGCTTTCCTTTTAGGCATTATCTGTTTTTATTTGAACTGAAATATTTCAACAACAAAAATGGAAGTATTAATTAATACAACACAGCTCTCCACCACGGCATAAACTAAATCGTTATGGTAAATGGACTCACAACTCACTTTATTCAATAATAGAGAGGTACCATAATATATGCTCATGGGAACCTTTAAAAACCAATTAGTAAAATTAGAAGTGATGGTTCCTTTGTTAACAGAAAAACATTTTGAATATATAGCAGTCTGCTCACGACAAGACATTTTAAAAAACCTAAGCAAGTTTTAACGATCATTTTTTGCTGGTTAATTTTTTTAATATACTTATATACTCTGTCCATGCCACCCAAAAATATAGATGTATAAGCAAGCTTTTATAAGTAGGTTCTATATGATTACTGCACTGGGCCAACTACATGTTTTAAATTTCTTTTTTCAGGGTTGAATTTAAACTTAAAATGATTTAATAAATCAAAATAATTTTAATTATATTCTGTATCTAATCTATAAAGGTACTTGCGGAAAAAGTTTGCATTCATGCATTATTAGACACATTATCTTAATATTCTTTACCATTGTGGAACAATTGGAAATCTCTTGGCAAATACTATAACTGCCAATGCTCATCCAAATATTTATTTTAAAATTGTTTATAAAAAGTTTTAGATATTCAGTAACTTTGCATATTAATATGGGCAGATTGGAGTTATTTCCCGACAACACCCAAAAAGAACAAAAAAATAGCAATCTAACACTAACCTAGATCCATACCATTGTGCACGCATTCCAACATGTTATCATTCCCAAATCAATTCATCCTATACTTTCCTTCTTAAGTTTGCTCTTTTTTTTTTAAATTCTGCCCACTGATAGTGCTATTTTTTCAATAGATACAGATATGCAAGGTGAGAGCAATTTAGATACCTGTGTTTTAAGTTTAACAAAAAATTGTTTAGTCTAATAGGGCTTAACATTACTTTTCAATGTACCATCAAGTAGATGGAAAGTTTTGTGGGTTTTTTCACACTGTATGCACTATCACTATGTATAAGCCGATGTCAATTATGTCAACAAAATAGGGGGAGGGGGTTGGAAACTTTTGACTTGTTGACCAAGGGGAGGTCAAGGGTTTAGACGATTAGTTGACCTCATGTTTTTTCTATTAAAATTTTTATCTTAAAAATTGATTGGTTCTTACATTATTTTGAACAATTTAATGAGTGTGAATAGTCATATGTTCAGGTTTTTAACAATATAAGAGTTATTTAATATGTGTCTGTGCACTAGAGATGGCTGGTAAGAATGTTAGCACACTGCAAGAGAAGTCAAAAGCTGGCATCTCATCACCTGTCATTTTTCTATTAATCAGCTCCCTATAATGATTAACACATTGTACAGTGTTCAATTTACAAAAAACATCCAACTCATCGGTGTTCATAACAACTACACCAACTCAAAGACAGAGAGTCAGAGAGCTTAATGGCATTGAGCAGGCCAATGCTCTACTTACTACTTGGCCTATTTCTTGTGTAATTTAAAGATAAAACTGTGCTTAGTTATGTAAATAATTTTTCTTTCAAATAATTGCAAAACGTAGGTAGTTGGATATGAGGCTATTTTGACGCTTAGGGTTTTTGAGACACTTTTTTGGGCGTGCTGGATGATAGGGTTCACTAAAAAATTAATTTTTCGCGCTACAAACGTCGGATCAACGAACGAATTACTGTTCTAGTTACGTTAATGAACGAGCTTTAACGACATCCATTTTGTTTTCAGTAATATCAGTATGTCGTAAATAAAAAAAAATGTGAGAAAGCAGCCAAGTTAAATTTATCAATATTTTGAAAACTATTCCTTGTCCCATTTTAAATCGACCTGGTGTACCTGTAAAATTGTATAAAAAATGACCATGTAAAATTTCAAGTCTCTAAGACCACAAAAACATTGTTATTTTGCCATAACAGGTGTCTAAAGCTGGGGAAAAAAAAAAAATGGCGGAAAACGAAAGTAAAAAAACCGGAAACAGTATTATTTGTCACTAGGTGACAGATAAGAAAGCTAAAGACATTTTATAATTCTTAAATCAATCAAGTTCCATCTTGATTAATATTAGGTTTTATTATAATATCTATACAATAATAGACATATTAACTAATATTTTATCAGATATTGGTCCCTTTCATATTAAATCATAATTTTTATTGTAAAATTGCCTCTATTATATTTCCTGTTGTAAAATAAATTACGTTTGGTCATAATTTTTTAAAATTATTTTTTAATTTTTTTTGTGTGGAATTTTTTTAATGACATTAAAAAATATTTTAAAAATATTCTATTTAATTTTTTTAATTTTTAAAGAAACAAAGATGTTGATAATATGATGATAAAGACTTCTGGAAAGTTTCATATTATTTGTTCACTCTGTTATAAAGTTATGAGCCTTTTCGTAATTTTTTTTTGAAAAGTGGTCACAAATCTCTATATAAAAAAAGGGATTTTTTATTCACAAAAAAAATCATAACTTTTTAACCAAAAGGGCTACATGAAAAATGAAAACATATTATTACTTCATTTAACAAGGGCTATCTTGCAGATGTGTTCATTTCTTAATTCGTTCAATTTGAAAATTTTATCCAACTACCTACAAAACGCTATAGTGCCTATAGCCTGCATTAGTTATAGTTAAGTAGGCCTTATAAAACTATAGGCATAGGCCTAATTTACTTAATCAGTAACTTTAGCCTAGCTAGGCCTATTAGCCTATTAGTAATTTAAAACTAAATCCACTTCAGTTCTACACAAAAAACAATTTTGACATGCTGTATATCACTAATTTTAAAGCAAGGTTAATTTTTACTATTTTACTCTTAATATATAGTTGTGAAGAAATCTGATTAAAATTAAGGAATCTCCTGTGCAATATGCCCACTTTGAATTTGAACTTTATTGTGCGCGTCTCCCTCAAGTCACTCGGCCGCCATCTCCTCCGGCTACACACTGCAGTGTACACTCACAAAATCAAATAAATAGCAAATAGGACTAGGCTAAAGAAATATCGCAATTTCAAATTCTGAAAATAAGAATACTTAAATGTTAAAAAAAACGGACATATTTTTAAAATAGGCATAGAGTTTGTAGAGGGAGAATTGATACACAATGAAACATGGAAACTAAAAATCCTTCCAACTTTGGTGACGCCGGTAAAATGGTGGTTCATCATTGAATCGTTCAGAAGGCGGGCAAAATGCCGCAAAGGCCAAAAAACGGTGTCAGTGCATTTTATTATTTTTTTTTGATGGTATGAGATACACGAATCTCGAAAAAAAAATGCCTCCCACCTGCTTAAATATCAACCTATAGCTTAAACAATGCATATTTGCAAATAATTATACAATAAAGCGATAAAATTAATTATTCTCTTACCACAAATGAGAAGAAGCAGGCAACCCTTGGCGTCCCAGAAAGAGTAGTGAAAAGAGCGCGCAAACGAAGGTGGACGCCGATCAAATAAAAAGTGGGCGCAAATCTCATGGAATCTCGCTAAATTTTGCGTGACTTAAATTACGTATGAAATATTCATTAAACTTTTTTTCTTGGATACACAATTAAGTAAGCCCACAATTTCAAACGTATATAAAATAAAATTATAACTAAACGTAATTTAAAATCAAAATCTGGAACCAATGAGACTGTGTGAATGTACATGCCTAGTTATTGTGAGGCACCAGTGTTGTCCAACTCGCGGCCCGAGGGCTACATGCGGTCCACCAAAGCTCACCAAAATTTGTGTAAAATGTTCTCATTTTTCTTCTTTGTGTGCAGTACAAGATGGCGATCTACCGCAATGTGTGAGATCGGCTAAATGGTTCATGTTGTTAACTTTGAGGATGTCCTTAATACATTCGATGCACCGCCATCTTTTCTCTGGCACTGAAACCGAGTGCCTGTTATTGAAGGCTTGTATTCAGAAATGAAATGACAATTAAAACATAAATAACTAGAAATAACCTCCTAAGTAATGGCGGTGGCAAAGCATAAACTTCCCATCTACTTCGGTTACTGACAAAACATGCATTCAACGAACTTTATAGGAATACAAATCAGTGCTAAATTCTGGGTATTTTATTTCACACACATATTAAACACATCGTTAAGATCATAAATATATATATACCTAGAGAATTTTTATTTGTGAAATATAATTTTAATTTTATAAGGCTTATGCTAGGGGCTACACACATTCGCCCTGTGTATACCACCTAGTGCCTTAAACTTCTCATTTTGAGAATTTTATTCCGAGCCCAGGTAGCTTCTTATTATTCCAGTGGTGTAGCAAGGGTTAGTGCTGCCCATGGTGGACAAGATTTTTGTGACCCCCCTTTCACGAAAAAAACAAAAAACAGAGCAAGTTGGACGAAAACGCTGCCCTTCCATATAAAGAAAACGAAATGCCTCCCAGGGAAGACGCCCACTCTGCACCCTCTTCATATGCCATTGGCTTTATCAGTTACCATTCACAATAAGGGCCTGTGATAAACAATTTTCAAAATAGCCAATCTAACTTCTTTTCTTTTTCCAAAACGAACAAGCTATCAATATTTTAAGCATAAAAATTGGGACACAGTCGGTTTTGGCCATGAGTAAGAGAAAAATTTAACTTTTTAGAGACATGCTGTGAAAATTAATGTTCACATATCATAAAGCTTTAACAATTTATTTCTTAAATAGAATTGAGGTTTGGGATCCCGTCCCAAATGGTAGACTGGTTATTAGGGTTACATTATAGTTATATATAAATAAATAATCAAGCTGACTTTACGTACATTATAAGGCTAAACAAATGTAATCTGTTTTGAGATTTGGCTAGTTAGATGAACAATGCGTAACAAATGACTGAAAACCAGTGTACCAAGAAAAACGATACCAAAGCTAGTGATGTTAAAAAAAATCAATTTGATTATACTATTAAGTTGATATGAAAATACAAAATCGAATATGCAGAAATTAAAACAATATTAAATTACAGCACAGCAAGTGAAATAGTAAAATACTATAAAGATACAAATATTAATCCACACAAACACAGTTAAAAATATAGTACGTCTTATACTTATAGGTAGACCTGCCAGCCGAATTTTTTTGTTATTTCGGCTGGCTGACATAATTTTTTGGCTGATATCCGGATTTCTCCGTAAATTGACATTTGCAGCTGATTTTCGGCTGATTCCGAAATATTCGGCTGAAATTCGGCTGAAGCCTGGTCAATAATGAAGGAATACAACTTCAGCAATAAAACACTTTTACAATACTTCAGAAAAAGTTTTATTATTTCAAACAATAGAAAAAAAAAACAGTTTTGTATACTGTCCAACTAATACAGTGCATGAATGCATTCCATTCATTCAGTTTCAGTCACTCAATACCTGATACCTTAAAACGGAACACCGTGAAATTTAAGAAAGCAAAAACATTACGTCACGGCGACGCGTTCATTTTTATGGCGGATTTACGGCGGACGAAATACGGCGGCTAATGCGGCGCGGCGCATATTTTCCGGTGGATTTTTGGCGGACGAAAACTCGGCGGTGTATTCGGCGCGCGGCGTCGGCTGAGGGGTCTACTTATAGGGTTCCTGTAAGTCTGGTATCTCTCGTAAGTCCGTCGGTCACAGTCGATCGGGGCATTTATAGTGAGGGAGTCAGGAACATGCATAGCAGAACGTCTAGAAATGCAATGTCGTCCCTGCTGGAAACGTAAACAAACCTTTCAAATCAAGGGCGGTGGGAGAAAGGAATGGAAGGGTTAATTGGTGATGTTAGTAACAAAAAGAAAATGGCGGGTTAAAGTTGCATCACACGGCTCGACACCACGTAGGGTGAACAAAAAACGAGGTCAACACACGGCTATAACTTATAACATTTACATTTATTCCCCCAACCCCCATTAAAACTGATTTACCAATGCAAAAGTTAAATTCGGGTCCACATTATATATATATATATATATTATATATATATAATTAGATATATAATTTTTTTATTTGTTACTTTTTATTATTAACATTTTAATTCTTCCTGTGTCTCCTTGGTGATCTTACCTATACCATGGTTCCTTACTTCTTTGAGCAGTTCTCACGCTGTCTTCATGTTCCCAATTTGCCCATATTCATAATTAAACAACAAACTTTCCGTAGGGGTGCCATGTGATGACGAAGCATTGGGGGGTGACATGTGATGAGGACCATAGGGGGTGACATGTGATGACGAACCATAGGGGTGACATGTGATGACTAAACATGGGGGTGACATGTGATGACGAACCATAGGGGTGACATGTGATGACTAAACATGGGGGTGACATGTGATGACGAACGATATGGAGGGGACATGTTATGACGAACCATAGGGGTGACATGTTATGACGAACCAAAGGGGTGACATGTGATGAAGAACAATAGGGGTGACATGTGATTACGAACCATAGGGGTGACATGTGATTACGAACCATAGGGGTAACATGTGATGACGAACCACACGGGTGACATATTCGGAAACTTGCTCTTGCTGCAACAAAATATTTATGAAACATAGACTTTAATCAACACGCCCAGCTCACGCAAGGGTGTCTGGATAGCATTAAAATTTTCGATTGACCTCCAGAAATTTCCTGACCAAATTTACTTACTTTTCTTACAATAAAACTGCCCCCCCCCCCACTTCCTTTTTTAAAATTTATGTTATTTCCCAATCTTTTGTTATATTTTGTTATGCCGCATTGCATTGTTGTTACAAACACTGAGCACTTTAAGATATTCAACTTCATATGCCCCGTATTTAAAATTTAAGTTGGGAAGAAAAGTCCATAGTATTCACATTGACTTAAAACAAATTTCCGTTGGAGCATTCAAACAAGAAGCTGAATCTCTTCGATTCTATTGGTTGGATAAGGGCAATAAATAAATGTGTTTCTCCACAGATGCCAATTCATAATTATCCTGAATGTGTACATTAGAGGCCGACCGAATTTCGGCTTCGGCTTTGGTTTCGGCGCCGAAAGTGGCCATTTTATCACTTTCGGCCAAGTTTCGGTTTCGGCCGAAACTGGAAAGATAACTTTCGGCTTAATTTTGGTTTCGGCCGAAAGAGAAAAGTTAACTTTCGGTTTTTCTTCGGTTTCGGCCGAAATTGACTTAGACTTTCGGCCATCCGGCCGAAAGTTACTCAGGTTATCAGTCATTTAATTCTAAGCGAAAGCGATATTTAACAAAAAACTAAGCGACATTTAAGAACAAATTAAGCGAACTTTGAGAACAAACTAAATGATATTTAACAACAAACTAAATGACATTTATGAACAAACTAAATGATCTTTAAAACAAACTAAGCGATCTTTAAGAACTATCTAAGCGATCTTTAATAACAAACTAAACGATTTTTAAGACCGAACTAAATGATCTTTAAGAACAAAACAAATGATCTTTAATGATTTATAAGAATAAACTAAGCGATCTTTAACAGAAGACTAAATGTTCTTTAAAAACAAACTGA
>CAXITT010000659.1:265078-276817 GCA_964033795.1 Lymnaea stagnalis | reverse complement strand
GGGGGGGGGGGGGGGGGCACACTGTGGCTTACCCGGGGGGGAGGGGAGGGCCCCCCCCCCCCCGAGATCTAGCTGAAAGAAACCCTGGTAGTGATACCAAACTGTTGTATTAAAATCGTTGAAGGCATAGAGCTGATTTGCGAGTTATAAAAGTATTTTGTAAATGTCGGTGACTGGATCTTATAAAATATGCCAAAATCCAACGCTCCACTGCAGAACAGTTGGATCATCTATTTAATTTAAAAACCATCTCTATTTTTTATAATCGCCGCGGTTCTGAGGAACAAAATATTCTGTAACAAAACTACGTCACACGCTTGGTAGCAGTCAAAGGCGATGGTGAGTGAAGTTGTCGCTAGGGCACAAGTCTAAATATTACTGTTGACGCAGCCAGCTAGTTCACTGTGACTGTGACCACACAAAGCAGCAATACGACAATCACCATCAATTCCATCAATACGATGCGTCAAGGTTATTTATTTATATCTTCTGACACTCCCACCAATCCCCTACCCATGCGTGTCTCGTATGCCTCAATTTCCGTAATCAACAACCCCACCTCCCCACTCCCCATGAGTACTTTCGAAATATAATAAGGATGGTCCCAACTTTAAAAAAAAATAATAATACAACCAATCGTTTTTCTCCTTCATATTCACTGCCAGATCTTCATTGGAGAGGGCTAAAACGTCCAAACCCGAAATTTTATTAATTTTTTTAAATCGGGGAAAATTTTTTTTCCACCGGGTCTCTGAAAATCGTAGTTTTGGAAGGTCTTGGCGTACAATCGTAAAAGACATCTAAAAATCGTACATTGTACGCCAAAATCGTAAGAGTAAACAGGTCTGTTATCGGTATGTACTATCCTCTCCTGCTTCTCTTGATTATTTATTATGGTTGCTCCAAGGACCATATTTGCATGCATGTCCTTTTCATCGGGTACTGAACTTGCTTATCAGCAGATTACTCTGTTTTTTTTTTCTTTTAGAAACATACTCTATTGGCCTATAAACAATTTATAAATTCCATAATCCAGTGAATAAACTCCTTTTTATCCAGTAACAGTTCACACAAGTGGGGCTTGTAGATTAGAAGCCAATGAATGTTTGACATTTTGTTTAGCAGCTGGAATGTCCAGTTTTAAAATCAATTTTGCTTAGTTGACATGACATTGCAGCTGCAATTGTTGTGTACATTTACAAAGCATCTCCAGTCTTGTTGATATAACTTAAAGTTGAAAAGTGATAAGGGGAATATATCCCTTATCTTGTCTTGTTATGGACAGGTTTCAGTATAGGTAGTTCAGGTATTATGACAGGAATAGCATTGGCATGATGATTGAGTTGCCCAATATCCTATTCAAATGATAATAGAATATAAGCATTACATTCTGGATAACATTGTATAATAATAAAAAATTAAATAACTACATGCATCATTCAATTAAAATAATAAAAATACAAATTAAAAGCTGTTTTTAATCCAGAATAAATTATAGACCTGAAAATTCATAGCCTCTTCTTAGCATATCCAATGTAAACAAAGGAAATTTCAAATAACCCTTCCTATGTGTGGTGAAATGACTTTTATATTAAGGGGTGTTGGAACAACTCTGATGAGTGTCACACGTGCTTGTGTCTAGGGGGATTTGGTTATGTCGATTACACACTCCAAGGGACATAATTACATTATTCATTTATACCTTAACTATCAAATACTTCATAACACCATTTAGTAAATGAAATGAACTTATTTATTTACATTTATCTTAATATATGGCATGATAGTGAAGTATATCCAAAACAACTTTCATTTGGAATTAATCTAAGTTCTAGTTTATTATGAACAATGGCCACCCGTATAGCATATTTCTCATCATAAAGGTTGCTTTGCTTTGTATCTTACTTGTATCAACTCAGTCCTTTCACACTTAACTTATAAGTCACTCGTTCTGATCATCTGGCTTGATCAGTCACTAGTAGTTTCACTTCGATGTGGAGGTGGCTCCTCTGATTCTTCACTCCGTGGCTTTTTAGGGCTCAGCGCTTCTCAGGGCGTTCGCGTAAGTGGGCTGACAGAGCGGCAGGTTATGAAGCAGCTCTGATGATCTAGTGCTCTTATGATCTGGTTAGATCGTCCACAATAATGAGATCACTTCAACGTGGAAGTGGATCCTTGGGTCCTGTCCTTCATGGCTTCTTGGGGCGTTCACGAAAGGGGGTAAAACAGCAATGCGATGCAATAGAATTACTTCAAGGGTGGAAGTGAATTCTCGAATTCTTTACCTCGTGGCTTTTCAGGGCTCAGCGCTTTTCAGGGCGTCCACGCAGGTGGATGATACCAGTCACAACTGTACCTTCTGGGATACCTCTTTCCCAGTACACTGTGGTGGGTGTATGTAAGACTTCTCTTTGGGAGTAAAGTCCATCAGTATGCAGTCCTATCGTTGCGGGCGATGATTTAGTCTTGCGGATGGATTCCTGGGCGGTGTTCGTAGACTCAGGCCTCAGTACATCGATTCCTCAATTCAGCTGTTAAGGTACGGTTGACTGTACTGTAGTAATACGGGGATCTAGCAACCAGGCTATACGTGAATGATGATAAAAGAAAAGAAGGGAAGAACTTTTCTAATATTCTCAAGCTAACAATTGCCTTTCCAACGGCAATGAATTCAGATCGAGGCGTCAAAGGAGATATAAGTTTTACAATGTTAATAATATCCATTGCAGATATTCTTATTCGTCTTCACCGTGGCCGGCGCAAGCATGGGTGGCAAGCGTCGACAATGGTTCTTTTCATACATAATTATACAATGACTTAATAATATACAGAATGGATTAATATAATATATTCAACTAACTATAATGGATAACATAATGCCTAATAACTATCCAGTGGCCACATCACCATCCATACGATGCGATGAAGTCTAGATAATCAAATCTCAAAATGGGCGACACGTGACGTATGATGGAGGTGCATGTCAAACATTGAGAAAAAATAAAGTACAAATGAACTAACTAAATTCATTTTAATCAGAATGATCATACATGAAAATGTTTAATGTTTAACCAACTATGTACATGGTAATACAAATATTCAAATATAGAAATGAAATCGAAATGTTCATCCAACTTACTAGGTTTAGAAAAAAACGGCTTTGAGGTGCTCTAAGTTGACTGCTAACTAAAGAGTTGGTCTCGAAATGAAAGATTTTAACCTTTGCAACGGCTTTAATAATGATTCTATTCTAATTGCTTATTGGACAATAACTACCATGTAATATCTAAATCCAATGAACTTAATTATTCGATGTGCGATATTGTTTCAATAATCACTCACCCGAGGCAAGACCGGGGGGGGGCAGTGTTTCGATTTCTTTGTTCGGTTCGTGGTTTAGTCCGTTGTTAAGAATATTTATCAGTTCAGTGACTTTCCACGTGAGGTTGACGGTGATCAGGGGAAATAACTTGCCCTGACCTTGAAGGGGGGGGGGGTGTTGTGTTCTAAGTAGGGCGTCGTGAGTACCTGGAAATTTTCATGTCAGCTCCATTTTGTCACACTATGGGGGGAAAAAAAGATAATAAAATATACACTCGATAAACTGGAATAAAAATTTAATATTTCAAATTTTATGAAGTCCACTGTTACAGTATATTAATGTAAGTACACTGTCTTCTTCTAATTCTACAAAATTTTAGTGCGTTTTGACTTGTTGCAACAAAAGAAAAAATCTTACAGCTGATAGTAAACTTTCAATCAGGCGAAAATACACAAAATCATCAACAGTCATGTCTTGTCATGTTATCGGGCTAGTATCATTTTTTGACTTTAAATGTAATCAACAACATCGTTGGAAGATAAATGTTGAGTAGTTTTTGTGCCATTTTGTGCAACCGGGCTTCAGTGAAGTTTCACAGCAATGGCAACATGGCATATGAAAATGCGTCATCAACAAAACCGAAACAAATTTTTGAAAATTAAAAATCTAAATTTGATATTTTTAACAAATTTAACCTCTAAATTATAGTTGCTTGTTAAAAATAACTTTGGTATGGTATGTAAAAAGGTGAGAAAAAAATATTATGTAATCTTATTTGATAACAGTTTACAGCCCTTAGACATAATTTATAGATAACACGCTAAAATAATTAGGTCCATATGTTTCACTAGTTTCTTCCTACTGGTATCACTTAATTCCATTTTTGTGCATTTTAAAACTATAGTTTTTCTCTAACTTTCTCTAGAGGTTGGGCAGTTGATAGATGAGTTGCTGTATGAGGAGCTGATAGATAGATTGATGTGTTGCTGTACGAGAAGCGGATGGATAAATTGATATGTGGCTGTACCAGGAGCCGATAGATTGATGTGTTGCTGTATCAGGAGCCGGTACCTTTCCTAAGAGCCTTATGCAGATATACTGTAAGTTATAAAAGTATGGTATATTATGTATTTCTTTGGAATTTGGTTGGTGTAGTTTTAATATATAAAATATATTTTCCAGTGTCGATGATGAAATATTGAACTCTCTCACTGAGCTTACCTGATGTCAATATGATCTGAGACACAATTAGTATTTTCTTAACTAGACATGTTTTTTTTAAAAATCCATGTTATTTACATTTTTCTGGTGATGATCACAAATATAGTTAAGGAGATTTCAATCTTTGTTATCTCTTCCTGAGAAAGTGATCATTTTTTTTTACAATTTATAACACCTGGGAAAGGGTTAAATTTAAAACATGGAAAGGGGGGGGTGGGGGTGTTTCTATTGAGGCACTCAAATCTGCAAGTAGAGTGAACCATGATAATTCGGGTTCATGAAATCAGATTGAATTAATGCCAGGCTTTATAACATTCCATCCAAAAACCTGAAGGATTTTAAAAAGCTGGAAGAGGTGTTTTTCTTTTTCAAAAAATATTATATAAAAGCTCATCTGGTGTTGAAGTTGAAATAGTTTTAAGTGGATAAGTGATTGTGTTGTAAGAGAAAGGACTAATTTTTCCCACAATCTTAAAAAGAATTCATATTCAAATGAATACCTGGTACGTATTTTGGGAGTTACGCCATGACTGCATTGTATCCAAATATCGGGGATGAAGAGGTAGTAATTTTAAGAATATTACTTACAATATCAGAAAACACTTTGTGGAAAAAAAATCATAAGCTGTAATAATTTGGACTGGAGGAAGGAGACATACATTAGTTTTTACCTTGAATTTAGAAAGCTAAGGATACCCGGTAAGGATTTGTTATCACCTGCAGACTTCTTCATGAGGAACTTCAAGATGGGGACAAATGACATAATTATTTATCAGCTCTGAAAGAGGTAATATTATTAGAAGCTGTATTCAAAAATGTAAATTTAACTTTTTCTTTTTAAAAGCAGGTTGTCATTAGGGACCATTTTTATGATGGCAAGGTTACAAATAGGTAAAGTGAACAATATATTTTAAGGCAAATATAACTTATTCATTCAATGATTTTCTCATTTTCCTGCTCTTTTCAGTGATGGTAAAAAATTTCATCTGATAGCAAACGTGCGTGTGATCTATGATATGAGAAGATCTGAAGAAAACTCAATGGGTGCTACATCACAACCTGTTTTTTTCAGCTTTAAAGCAAGGGACTGATGGGTGACTTAGTCATCTCCACTTCATACTTCTAAAGCTAGCAGCAACAGGCTAGGTAAATACTTTCCAATTGGCCTTAACATTTATTTCCTTTTTATCAAGTTTTATGTTGTCACTGCTTAAGTTCTAGGATTTTTTGGTAATGTGTGTCAGAAATGTACAGCCCCATTTATGGAAATTTTGACACAACTAACCCTAAGCAAAATTAGATTGCCTTTTTTTTTAAATTTAGTGTGCTTTTTGTATAATTATGCTGAGCCATAGATGATGATTGTGGGGATCTAACTTATGACTTATTAGTGAGGAGTATCTCTCGTATGAGATCTCCTCTTGGCACTCTGTCTAGGGATTTGTTATTTAAGCCAAATTACCACACAGACATAACACCTATCTATGTACATATAGTATAGACTGAAACGAAGTCTTTGTTAAAGGAGAAATTAACTACAAATATTTATTACACAATAATATTTACAACTTCCTCCGTAAAACACTCTTGGTGCTTAATATGTATACATCAAACGGATTTCATCCAATTAGAAAGGTATATCAACACAAAGCAAGTGTCCCTAACATACAGACGGTATCATCATTATTACTGCTATATTGCTCAAGTTCTATGCTTGATCTTGGTAAACTTAGCCTTTATAGTTTCTGTGATGGTCTCGGTGGATCACACAGTGTGGGAGCTCCTTCAGTTCTATAAGCGTGTCCCAGTTTCGGTCTTCGGAGCTGTTTTGAGCGTAGCGAAGTCGGAGTTCCCTGTCGTAGATTCCTTGGGATGTCTGCGAGGGGAAGATGACTCTCCCGTGATAAATCGTGGTGGTGAGAGTCCCTGGATCTCGAAATCCTAGCTGTCAGGTAGTTTGGTGTAGGATGTAGATCAATCCCCTAGTTCCAGTTTCAAGGTAAGATGGTCCAGTAATAGAAACCAGGCTAAAGGCAAAATGATACAAAAATGGATAAGGTGTCCAGGCGAATATCCATAAGCTGATAATTCCCGTTCCAACAGCAACGAATTCAGATCGATGTATGGAAGATGACGTAGCTTGTACATATATACATCCAATTTGTGGATGGAATTATAAGTCTTGTCATTGTCGGCGAGAGCATATGTTGCATCGCGACAATGTTAGACCACGCAAACATTTTAATTAATGAAGTATGGGACGTAGAATCATTATCAATCATTAAATTTACAGGTACATAGTATACGTATTGTCTTCTCGTTAAAAGAGACATGGGCGAGATGGAACAACATCTCGACCATCGCCATGATGAGATGACGGCGTGTCGAAGCCCGCGGCAAAAGCAATAATAGAATTCATAATATCAATATAATGTAATATAGGCATTATTAGAATAAGATCAAAGACGATCGAATATTTGCGACATAGGGAATGAACAATACAAGTGCAATCCCATAATGTCAAAATCATGGTTGCGTACTTACTAGTACTCTAGGTAGCAGTTGCAGTTAAGTATCACGCCAGTGAAGTACTAAGTCTAGTCACTTCAAGCGTCCTCAATCAAATGATCAGATCTTAAAAGTCATATACTTGCTAATATCCTAGGTTGCAGTTATGTATCACGCTAGAGAAGTTCTAAGTCTAGATCTTCCAACGTCCACCCACAAGTGATCAGATCATAAAAGACAGATTCTTGCTTGTTCAGGCTATTTATTCGAGTTGGGTGACGATTAGCTGATGATTCAATTGGGTGATTCAAATGTTGTATGTTTTTCCATCCAATGAAAATCACTTTCGATGTTGCGAGTTTGACCTTCTACCCTCAAAGTTTATCGGACTGAGGTGAACATGCTTATTCACGCATTGGCGTGAGTTTTCTGGTTTAGAAAATGCAAAACCAGCAAGGGACGATACTCCGCTTTGTTGTCTCCAGGGCAAAAATGAGGGGGGAATGGTATTATTTTCTCAAGGTTCTTCGGTGGGATGGGTTGACCGCAAATAGCACGCTCTGGAGGTGAGCGAACTGATGAAAGGAATGCGATATCACAAGGGAACTCACTCGTGCTGAGCGACTGCGGGGCAACTTGAAGGGAGGGAAAGGTGCTATTATACAAGGGTTTCTAAGGGCGGATTTACGATGGAAGAAATTTTACACAAAGTCCAGCTTCAGATCGTCACAATGATGCCCAATATCTTATAATCATATGATTTGATTTACAAATTTTGCCCCCATCTGATATAGCATTAGACTAGTGAGTTGGGGTAAGCATTATTCCATCTTTGTTGAGCAGTTCAGTTTTGCCAAATATTTCATAGGTATCCTGTCCTGTTAGTTCCTTTTCATGGGTACCAGTACCTGTTCACAGCTGTTGGTTGCCAGGATGGGCCAATTTACGACCCTGGTGAGCAGGTTCTGGCCGGGTGGTGGGGGTGGGTGGGTGTCATAGTTTGAAGACTTGGGGCTATCAAGATACGACAAAGAGCTATTAATTCAGTCTGTGAATGTGGACGATATTCTATTGTCTGATCTTAGTATGATTCCCCATATCAGTTCTGTTGTCAAGGCATGCTTCTGTCATCTGCGTGCCCTGGGTCGGCTGCGTCCTCAACTCATTAGAACAGCCAATGCTGTAGCAGTAACTCTAATCCAGTCAAGATTAGATTACTGTAATAGTTGTTTATGGAGTTTACCTCAGAACCAAATTCAGAGACTCCAAAAGATACAAAACACTGCAGCACGCATTGTATTGCGGATGAAAAAATCTGACCACATCACCCCAGTTCTACGAGATCTCCATTGGGTTCCTGTGAGTGAGTGCATTAACTACAAAATTCTGTCCCTTGCGTACAGCTGCAAAGACGGCTCAGCACCGGAATATCTCAAGGAACTAATTTATAAATATGTATCCGTGAAGAGCCTGCGGTCTTCATCACATTACTTGCTGAGTGTTCCTAGTGTGGATAAACACAGAAAAAAGTCGTACGGAGTGCGCTCTTTTGAAGCAATAGTGCCAAAATTATGGAACAGTATGCCTCAATCTTTGAGGGGATTTGTGAATGATAAAAATCATTTAACTCTTTCCATGCCAGGGGGTTTTCCACGTTCGTGCCAGACCAGTATTCGGGCGTGGGAAATTTTTTAGGGTGCTCCTATCTATTAATTAATTTTGAATACATTTCTTTTAGCAAGATAGCTGTATTTCATATCAAATTAAAGGAAATTAGACAGAGAATAATAATATGTGAAATATAAAACAATATAACCATAATAAGTTAAATTTTTTAGGTAAAATTGTGCGAACAAATTTTTTATATTTTTAAAATTGCACACAAAATTTGAACTTATCAGACTATCATATGGTCTGTGTTGCTGATATCCTATTCTGCTTCGATCCCCAAAAAGTATATCCATTTTTTATCATAATGCATTTTACATTTTGAAAATATTCCATTTTGTTACGGAGTTATACCCATTTTTGTAACGTTAGGAGTATTCTTATCAGAATCCTCACTGTTGCCATAGTAACAAAGTGGTTTTGAAAAAAATTCATAACTTTTGAACTACTTGAGCTAGAAAGTTGATCTGGGTGTTTTTTGAATCCATTCTCTAGGCTCTATCCATTCGTGGTATTTTTATATTTTAAAAAATGTTTTGAAATTTTTATGAAATTGCCGACAGTACCACTATTACTAGTATTGCTATTACTATCAGTACTATCACCATTCTATTACTATTTCCCATTACCGACCAATCAGAATGCTGAAAATCATCATTGGAATCAGATTCAAATGATTCATGGTTATTGTCTGTTGTTTCAGCATCAATAATTAGCAATACAAGTTCTTTTATTTGCAAAATTGACTACCTACGTGGTCTAGCAACAGCTGACATGCTTGGAGTGGGCGTAGCCATGGCTTTGTTTACAAAAGTTTCAACACAAATGAACTATTATTAGAAAAAACACATGCAAACATGCCCTACTTCTTAAAAAAAAGGAAGTAGTAAGAGTTATCCTTCGTTTAAGAACAAAAAAAGTCGGATTAAGAGCCACAAGAAACGAAATAAACTGCATAAATGATATCGACAGTATACTGTGGGTTGGCACGAACGCGACCAGTCAAATCGACAGTATACTGTCGATTGGCACGGAAAGAGTTAAACAATTAAAAACTTTTTTGTTTAAATAGAATTCTGAGGACCAGAGCGCAGTGAGCATGCTAAAATGGCATGGATACCGGCGTGATATAAATGTCAAATTAATCAATCAATCGGTATTAAATGTCAAGTTTCTACAAAGGCCTATGCATTCAGTCTTGAGTTGCACCCATACAAACACACGCAGTTCAGAAAATGTAGCCATTATCATCCCAGCTGGGTACTGATACTTGAGCTTAGAGATTAGTTTAACCCACTCTTGCCTCACCCACTTAAAAAATAAATAAAAAACCAATGACATTCTTTTAAAACGATTAAAAGATTGACAAACTGAATATGCCATCAAAATATTTTTTAGCTTCTGTGAAATTTATTACTGTTCTAATTTCTATGCATTTACTATTTTATATCCACATAGTGCATAGAGTTAAACAAAATTTCTATCCACAACTTTTTCCAGCAGAACAATAAAAAATGAGGTTATAAGACAATAAACTCATTAATTTTACCAAGATGAATGGTAATTATTTCTCTTGATTAAATTAAATACAAGAAACTGTATTCTACAATCGTCATAATTAACCCATGCTATAACTCTAATTACATTTAAATTGCTATTCAATGCATCATCTGTCCACATAAGACAAATTTGCTATAGATTGATTGGGTTTGAAAACTCACGGTTTGACTAAAACCCTGATTGATTATAAAGTCATTGAATAGGATAAGTGTTACGACAGTGGCCCTGATTGATATGAAAGTCATTGCATAGGATACATGTTAGGACCCAGTGGCCCTGATTGATATGAAAGTCATTGAATAGGATACATGTTAATGTCTCCTTGACCCAGTGGCCCTGATTGATATGAAAGTCATTGAATAGGATACATGTTAGTGTCTCCTTGAGCCATTGGCCCTGATTGATATGAAAGTCGTTGAATAGGATATATGTTAGTTTCTCCTTGACCCAGTGGCCCTGATTGATATGAAAGTCCTTGAATACGAAATATGTTAGTGTCCTTGACCCAGTGGCCCTGATTGATATGAAAGTCATTGAATAGGACACATGTTAGTGTCTCCTTGACCCAGTGGCCCTGATTGATATGAAAGTCCTTGAATAGGAAATATGTTAGTGTCCTTGACCCAGTGGCCCTGATTGATATGAAAGTCTTTGAATAGGAAATATGTTAGTGTCCTTGACCCAGTGGCCCTGATTGATATGAAAGTCATTGAATAGGATACATGTTAGTGTCTCCTTGACCCAATGGCCCTGATTGATATGAAAGTCATTGAATAGGATACATGTTAGTGCTCCTTGACCCAGTGGCCCTGATTGATATGAAAGTCCCTCAAGTACTCTTCCTGCACTTTGATTATTTTTTTTTTTTGTATCATCATGTATAAGCCAGTTAAGTTAGTTAGGGACTCCTAAGTTTCTGTAGTGCATCATACATATATTACCTGTCTAGGCTGTTGTGTAGTACCAAAAAAATCATTACACATTGCTTTACTTAAATGTTTACCTAACATAGCAACATAAAAATCATAAGCTTCACCTCCCAACTCATGGACAACACTCACTTCTTCAACAAAATCGATTATACCAATGACATCATAAACAACACAATTTTTCTCACCTAACCCCACCTCTGGGAAAAGCTCACCCCCTTCACCTCTCACCTCCTCCACCTCTCACCCCCTCCACCTCTCACCCCCTCCACCACTCACCCCCTCCGCAGAAACTCTGTAACCAAGGTCCAAGCCGTTGGCCACAACAAGATTGTCTGAGATGGACTTAAAACCACCACAGTTCTCAAGCCTTGAGCAACCCGTGTCTCCCACACTACAAAATCAGCCATTGGACTATGCCCCTTGTCATTTCCATGACTTCTACTCTGTTGAAATTACACACACACACACCCCCCCCCCCCCCCCCCCCCCCCCCCCCCCCCCCCCCACCCCCCCCCCACCCCCCCCCCC
>CAXITT010000659.1:252686-264155 GCA_964033795.1 Lymnaea stagnalis | reverse complement strand
TGTACCTGTGACATTTTCCTGACTCTCAAAATTACAACCTGCCTCAATGACTATCGTGTACCTGTGACATTTTCCTAACTCTCAAAATTACAACCTGCCTCAATGACTATCGTGTACCTGTGACATTTTCCTGACTCTCAAAATTACAACCTGCCTCATTGACTATCGTGTACCTGTGACATTGTCCTGACTCTCAAAATTACAACCTGCCTCAATGACTATCGTGTACCTGTGACATTTTCCTGACTCTCAAAATTACAACCTGCCTCAATGACTATCGTGTACCTGTGACATTTTCCTGACTCTCAAAATTACAACCTTCTTACAGAACTTTCTGGGGATAACTTATCTCCTCCACAAAGTCGGTCATATTTCACAGGCTAACAAAAGAACTTTACTTCCTTCAATTTCAACCAATGGCCTCTCTGTTTCTTCTTCTATATATTAAGGGCCCACGATCAATTTATTGATCATTTTGGCTCCTATTGGTTTTTGGTTTCTTCAACGCTTGCCCCAGTTTCTACTTGAATAATATCTGTTAGTTTTTCCCCTAGCCTTCTTACTATCCCATTCTGAGTCTTCTTAGTTTCCATTTCTGACATATAATAACTTGAACTATCTTCCATTAACTCCCCTGACCAATCACTCTAACTATTGCCTCTAGTGTACTGATTATCGCGGTTAATACTAATTTTCCCGTCTATTCTAGTACTAACCTATTCTTCCCATCACACTCACTATGGTCACTGTCATAATATACTTGACTCCTGATCACGTCACTCCACTACTCCACTCCCTTCATTGGCTACCTATACAGGCACTCATTGACTACAAGTTGTCTATTCTCTGTCACAACTTTTTCTTGGATTCCTGCCCTTCCTATCTAACCGAACTTCTTTCTGTCTATTCACCCCTTGACAGCTTCGCTCCTCAGCAGACACATGTTTCTGTCCATTCCCAAGACAAAAACTAAAACATATGGTGAACGATCTTTCTCTTTCTGCGCCCCCAAACAATGGAATTCTTTGCCACTACACATCCGCAATATACCAACCACCCAGGCCTTCAAAACTGCACTCAAAACACATCTCTTTAAACTATACTACCCTGACTGATTCCCCTCCTCTGACCGATAAATGATCTTGTTGGCTGCCGTCCATGGTTTGCCTTGTAAAAGTCCTGGGGTTCATGCTGTTCTTTATTTCATAATCGTATTTGATTTTAATGTCATGATTATGTCTCTTTTGATAATATTTCTAAGTACAGCGTGGTGAGCCCAGCCCTAGGCTGGGGTACCACGCTATAAAAGACCACTAATTATTATTATTATTTCCTCTGCCTCTATTTCTGCCTGTCTTTTTGCTGCTTCTACTCTAAATCTCCATTTCAAGCCCGCATTGCCTTTTCCTTTCTTTAAGTTGTCTTTTTAACTAGTGCAATCTCTTTCTCCGCTTCTATTTTCAATCCCTTAGGTTTATTTTCTCTTTCTTCTATTCTTATCTCATCTTGTCTTTCCCATTCTTCCTTTTTTTCCACTGAGTGAGAGCTTCGTTTTTGAGACCCCTCTCCCTCTTCCCTAAGCTGTTATTGGAACAATTTTTTCCTGTAACTCCTTGTCTCCATGTTATTTGTATCTCTTTATTTGACACTATTAAATGCCATATAACTCTATCGTTGATGCCAGGTCACATAATGCAATATATGTGATTTACTTAGTAGCACAAATAATATCCAATTATCAGTAATGCATAGAAAAAAAATTCTAAAGCACTCTGTTTGGGGTAACACACAATTGTAAACATTAGCATACTACAACATTGTATCAAATTTAAATTAATTACCTGGTCTTGATCTTGTCCACTGACCTCTCGATCATTATTGTCATTGCAAGGACAGCGGTACACTGTGAGTTTGGGGGACACAGGAACAGCAGTGCACAGCAACAGCTGTGTTCAACAGCGGGACACAGTAGCAGCAGGGTACAGGAACAGCAGTGTGCAGCAACAACAGGTTACAGGAACAGTGGGGATGCCTCAACTGACGTATTTAAATACACGGTGGCAGGCAGTTCTCAAACTCTAGTACGACAGGCGCGGTACAGGAACTCCCACACGTTTTGACACAAACCGATAATTACTTTTGCAGGCCATGCTGATTCGTCTCAGGAATAGATGCAGGCTCTCACATTCAAATGTCATTGTACGATTCTTCTAACAATTTCAAATACTTTCAGTGAATACAAGGACACAAGGCAGCCAGTTTTTAAGCCATCAGTAGTTTTGGACAGGCCTCTAAATGTTATGACCTTTCCTATTAAAAGGATGTCCGTGCTTCGAAATGAAGGCCGTTCTGTGTGTCGATTGTTTACGATTTGTCATACTCATTACTGGCACTGTTGTCTAACATCACTGCCACACTTAAGATCTACAACCAATGTTCAATGGGAGAAGATATAACAATTCTTTATTATCACGGGAACTATCAGTTGACAAAACGTTCTCTATTCTGACAACACTGGCACTCGCCCGCTAACTCTCTGCTTACTCTCCAAAACATCATTTGACACCCCACCTTTCATAACTCTACATAGCAAAAACTCAGCATACACCAACTCAACACCACGAACTCAACTGCAAGATCTGAAATCATGACCTACAACTCACCAAATCTCTCATGGTCAACAACTCCCCTTACCAAACATTCACGCCCCCCCAAATCTAGTTCCTAACAGGGATGTTGTATTCTTGGTATTTCTTCTGGGGACACCCGGTGGTTACGTGGTTGATCTATGCTGTTAGAATTCACATTGATAGTCACCTAGAATATGTTCAGTATACCTTTCCAGTTTTCTTGCCTATCAGCATTAATTTGATGATTTTTTAAATGTTACTTTAAGTAGGAAGATTCCACCCTAATTTGAGCATTCCAATTTAGATCATTTCTTGTGAATTGAATGCAGTACCCCTTTAATTTGGAATTTCTTCTTCCTGCCAAATTCTGGATATGAGGTCATGTATTTTCTATGCAGTTTATTTCCATCTAGTCTTATCAGAATATCAGTTCTACAGTGATAAGGTCTGTTCCTGGGGCTTTATTAGTTTTCATGGTAAAGATGACATTTTGTTGTTTCATAGTTGGTTGACTGACCAAAGGGTCCAGTCCTCCTTGGGGTAGTTTGTCTACATCGGCTCCATCATATGAGCCTTCAAATTGTTGTGCCCGTCTATTTCCTTCTCTGTGATCAGTTCCTTATCTATAATGCTAATAGGATTCCTATCTAATTCCTTCTCTGTGATCAGTTCCTTCTATCTATAATGGTGATAGGATTCCTATCTAATTCTGCTGTGTGCCTCAATAAACCAGTTATAAGTTCATTAATTTGTGTAAAAAAACAACTAATTTTCACTCGAATTTTCAAAAGAAAATCAAAGCTGTACGGGTAGTGATTTGGAGTAGTTGTGAACCGTTCGTGCTGGTCATCATCGTCCATGTACATATGCCTACAAGTGTAAGGTGTGTAACATACAAAACAGTATAGATTAAAAAATTTTTTTACAACTTTTCAATTACACAACTAAATGCACTACTTTGACTATAGTACATTTAAGTTGAAAGAAGGGCCCCGGCGGGGGCCTATTCCATAATTGTACCTATTTAGATTTGCACCCTATAAAAATCAGTCAGATAAAAAATAACGTTAAGTTTAAAATTTGTCTCATGAAAATCGGTTATAAAATGCCATAAGTATAACCTTTTTAAATTATCAAACTTTCTAGAAAACTCTCGACCGGCCTTCAATGGATTAGATATTATTAGTTTTCATCCACGGATATTTCAATAAGGACTATGAAGGATTCTGCTAGAAAGCTATGCCTAGATCCATCAATTCACATAGAAGCACACTAGAAGCAAAATATATATTATGACATGATGCACGCAAGCCACTTGTCTTTTTTATAAAAAATTAAAAGCACAGTTGATCATGCTTCAGGCTGATACTTTTGTTTGGAAAATAGATCAAACTGTCTTTAACTCTTGTTGTATCTTTCGTAGACTCTTGTCTACGCCAATCAAAACCATGTTATAGTAAAAAAAATTTGAAATAACGGTATCCGGTATGGAATTTTAATTTTTAAAAATTCCTTCCCAATATAATTATAATGCCCCGATTTGATGGTCCTCCCGGTTTGACAGTCCTGACATCTCCTAAAATTTCTCAAGCCTCAGGGTCCCCTGGGGGTCGGAACAGCTTGCTTTGAGAAACAGTAAAGTAGATTGTTTAGGATAGAGCCAAGTAAACTGTAGTGTTTAGGATAGAGCCAAGTAAACTGTAGTGTTTAGCATAGAGCCAAGTAAACTGTAGTGTTTAGGATAGAGCCAAGTAAACTGTAGTGTTTAGGATAGAGCCAAGTAAACTAGTGTTTTGGATAGAGCCAAGTAAACTGTAATGTTTAAGATAGAGCCAAGTTAACTGTAGATCATTGTTCTTAATTGAAAGATTATTGGGTGACATTTAGTTGGCTTTGGAAATGTGTTATTCCTTTGTTTGTTGTCTCTTTTTTTTTTGGGGGGGGGTGTAATTGTTAGATGGGACACTTTTTAAAGGTAACTACTTTAATGAGTTCAATGGGAGCTTAGCATGTCCCAAATGAGACATTTTATTTACACTTTTTCTATAAGGGAATAAGAGAGGTGGTGTTATGAAACAATTTTGGGTGTTCAGGTGGGGAGTGGGGCAAAAATGGTTGTGGAGAACTGCTGTAGTGGTGGGGGTTGACATTGTAGAATATCTTAAGTCAAAACCAACACACTTCCTGGTTAAAAGAAAAGTTGAGCTTCGTTTGAAAAGGTTTGAGAACCACTGTGCCAGTGTGTTATATGTGAAATAAATTTTGATGGGTAAAAGGGGTTTGAAATAATACTAATTCACATGCTAAATTTATTAAGCATTCATTATTCATGAGCTGTAATCATTCTTCAACAGGAATGAATGGTCAAGAGAAATCACACCTCAGCAGGACATGTACCACTCATAGAACTCAATCCATTAAATCGTCAGATTTGGACAAGAAAAGGTATGTGAACTTAAACTATGAAATGAATGAGTGGGATATGTTAGGCCATCTGGGTAAAGCAGATAGGAAATGTATATTGGAAATGTTCAACATTTATACAGCAAAATATTTTTTTAAAATGGCTTTAGTTAGCATAACCATCTTCCGGCTGAACTACTAAAAATGTTTAGGTTAGTTTGAACAAAATAAATTAAATATTAAAACAGACAATAGTTATTATTTGAAATTTTTATTAAATATAAAACAAGCAATAGTTATTTAAAATTGTATCAAATAAATAACTAGCAATAAACCAAGTTATAGTCAATGCTATTTAAAATTTTATTAAATTCAAAAATGAATAAAATTTCATAGTCATGATAAAAAAATAAGGATAGCCTTTTAATTATAATAACTGAAGTTGACTCTGCATTTTCAAAAATTTCACCCACTGTCACCGTGGTCAACGAGTATTATCTAATGATGTAACAGTCTTGATTTTATGGCCTTTCCAATCCACCATCTGTGTAACTTTGGCCATCCTTAAAATTAATTCCACTCAGAGCTGATGCTTTTTTCCATGCTTGGATTACCAACTGCTGTAGATCTGTTTCCACGTGGTCTATCCATCTAAGCCGACTTATGCCTTTGAGCCATTCTCGTCTGTGTCCTGCCCAGCGTAACCTGTCCTTTTTTAAAAAAAATATTTGTTCTTCTAGCATGGCATCCTGGTATAGTCCATACATTTCCTGATTGATTTGTTTCACCATCCATCCTTTATAGGCCCATATATATTTTTTGGATACCATATTTTCTGGCGTATAAGATGACTTTTTAACCCATGAAAATCTTTTCAAAAGTCTGTAGGTGTCCTATACGCCGTGGGTAGTCTTATAAGTTGGTATAGAGCATGCTGAAACTACAGGGACAGCGCACTCTAGTTCCAGTTTGGTTGACAGCTTAAAAAACAAACATCATGGCAGCTCCCATGGGTTTATTGTCTTATCCTTCTTTTCAGCTTTGGAGTGGATTAGGAAAAGTTTAATCCACTTGCACTGTTTTCCTGCAAAGTACCTGCATGTCGTAAACATTCGAATTAGAATTAAAATTAGAATTAATATTTATTGAAATCAAATCTGATGTTTTATAATTTTTATTTGGTGTGCGTTAGAAGAGGGGTAGTCTTATGCGGCAAGTATAGCTCAAACCCTATATTTTAACAGGAAAAGTAGGGGGTCGTCTTATACAGTGGAACCTCTCATAACGAGCATAATTCGTTCCAGAATCTCACTCGTTAAACGAAACAATTTTTCCCATACAAATCAATGTAAAATAAGATAATGTGTTCCATGCTGAAAAAATACTCATTTTTCAAAAAAATTTATTAGCATTTATTCAAATAAAATTACTTAACTTGGAATACAATTTAGATTTGAAACAAAAAAACGTAAATAAAAAATATGAATTTATGACAATTAATTAATCCTTTTTAACTAGAACACTGTCTAAAGACATTTGTTTTTGCCGACGCTTCAAAATTTGACGAAAATGTGTCACCACATTATCATTGAATAAATTTGTAGCACGAATAGCCACCTCCTTATTAGGGTGATGCTTCTCAATGTACGATGCGACAATTTCCATACTTTCAGCATTTCTTGAGAATAGTGCAGATCGTTGATGTTGACCAATTGTATGTGCGCACTAGATTAGCCAGGCTCACACCTTTTTCTCGCTTTTCAATGATTTTACGTTTCATTTCAAGTTATTTTTTCTCTCTTATGATGGTCTTCTTGTGGTTTTTTCTTCGAAGACATTTTAGCACAGTTTATTACACTTTGCACATAAAAAAATTACGAATACTGTCTGAATACAAAATTTGTAAAAACTGATCTCACACGAAAAAAATACGCTAACAGACCGAGTGCTAAACACAGACTAATGCATCGGCGCAGAAGTCCCGGCTCACAAATGAATGTCAGGGGAAAAGGGACTTCGCCTTTCTGCATAACTTGTTATGCGCAATGTCGCTCGTTAAGGCAGCAACTTCTTCACATTTTTTTTTGCTTGTTATGAGAGGTTCCACTATACGCTGGAAAATACGGTACTTTTTCTCGCCAATGTGCCTAATAAGTTTAGTTAGAGAGAGGGGGGATAGTAATAGAGAGAGAGAGAGAGAGGTGGCATACTGGTTGCAGTTAATTTTGTTTCTTCTAGTTTTTGTCTTGCTTAAGACTAAAATACGGTACTTTTTCTCGCCAATGTGCCTAATAAGTTTTCTGCTGTTTTTGTTGGGGGGGGGGGGGTGTCTTATTCCAGAGTTGTATGGATAGTTTTCTTTGGTTTTCCTTTAGAGTATTTTGTAACCACTGAGTATGTGCCCTGTTTTTGGCCAGCATTCCTTCTTTTAGTTCTGTTAGTAAGTTATTTTGATAATATGTTTATGTACAGCGCGGTGAGACCAGCCCGAGGCTGCTGGGGTACAGCGCTATAAAAGACCACTAATTATTATTATTATTAGGGTCTTCCCGAACTGCCATCTCGGGAGGCATCAAAGGGAAATTAGTAATTTCGCAAGATATTTGGAAGTCTGATCACTACCGTACATCACTGCATATAATACAAGCATTATTGGGTAAAAACTTCTACTTAAAAATAGGTGTTCATATTAATGGGAGTGCATGTTAATTTTTAGTATTTTTATATTTTGAATCTAGCTTAAAATAAACTTGTAGGACTGAGATGATGGCCCATCAAAACAAAAGCCTTGTTTATTTGAATTGTTTTTTTAATGAAAATGATATTAAAGACATCACTACCATAGTTCAAATTCTAATAGTAAAAGAATTTAAGATTAGGGTATATATAATATAAAGAAGTATTAAGTCAATTATTTTGTTAAATAAAATTGGTATAAAATTGAATAACTTTATATCTGATTCAAACTGTAAGAATATGGTTTTCTGGACATATTTTTTAAAGGTTAGGGTTACATAAGAAAGTTAAGTTTAAAAAAAAAAAGGCTTGAAACAACCGCATGTTTGCAGTTTGTGTGTTTAGATACAAGAAGATATGACCATGATACCGGGATAATAATGGTAGGAATTTTGCAATACTTTCTACCTGCTATTGCTAGGTCTCAACACCCAAGAATCCAATTTTTTTTAAGTATAATTAAAAATAATAAAATTTATATTTAGGAAATAGCTAATCATAATTTCTTGTTTTAATATCGAGTTTAAGTTTGTAACATCATTTAGTATTTTGAAATGTTTATCTTCTATATAATATTGGTCTAGCCTATCTATTTTTTTTAAAATGTTTATCTTCTATATAATATTGGTCTAGCCTATCTATTTTTGTGCCCCTGAACAACAAAAAAATCTTTATATCACTCTAAATATCTTTTACTACATTAACGGAACTTGATACATAAAAATTCTTTTATCTAGAGAAGAATATTTTAACCTATTTTCACATCGGTAACAGCCTTCAGTGTAATTTTAAAAGAAATTATTAATCTCATAAAAATTTACACCTATTTTTACATGAAATTTACAAGCTTGTGATTTTAAATTAAGCTTTCATTCGATTATTCTAATTTTTCTTACTTGAATTCAATCGAAAATTTTAATTTCACTATATTAACAACCTATAAATGTGATTAAGAATTAATAATAGTAATACTGAGACGATAATCTGTTATAATAATAATTAAACATATGTTTAAATATAAGCAGATATGTTATTTATATCATATTATAATGATTTGATTTCCTTAAAATAATGGAAAATGGCTACCATAGATTTAAATTGATTGGGTTTTTTTACCGTAATATGGTCAGCTTAGCTGCTTGATGTATATATATATATTAATATTTAACCTCATGGTTGTTAAATTATTATTTTTTTCTTACCAATTCTCTTCAAATTTTAAGTAGCAAGTAATGACTTATCCATTTGGGAAATATGAATTTTGTGCATATTTGTGCTTTGTGTATGATTAAATTCCAAAGTGTTTCCAAAAAGACATTAGTAGTAGACATTGCTTATTATTCAGTTTTATAAGTAGTCTATCAATTTATCAAATTCAAGATAGAGGTGGCTATACATGCAGATTTGGTTTCTACCTATTGGGTACATGCCGTAAATCATAGTTGATACAATTTTTATTTTCAGATCGCTGAAGAATGAGGGATGATGTCCAGTTGGCGCTGAACAATTAAAGAGAAAGAAGATCCAACTCCAAGGGAAAAGTAGAAGATCTTCGTTCATAAGCCGGCAGAGAAGAATTCATGGCAAAGACTCTGACGGTGTTTAAACAATTGAAGGGAAATTATTAGATATAAAACGAATAAAATAAAAATTTGAAAGTAAATAAAATGTTGAACGTTTTTATTTAATGGAATTGGTGGGGGGAAAAAAAAGCGAAAAAAAGGAAAGCGAAAACAAGAATGCTCTTTATTTTAGGGGGAGAAAATAAAAAATTCCCCTCGCGAACCTATCTCCCAAGGAGATGAAAACATGAATACTCCTGGTGATATAAAGTGAGTTATCTGTATAGATGGTAACTTAAGGACTTGGTGTAATCTAAGCTACTTAAAAAAAGTAGCCACCTTATTTCACACTAAGCCCTCAACTTACATGTTACAGGCAAAGTGTGAAATCCAGGCATTCTATTGTTAATCAATGTTTTGTGCTTAAAATTAAATGTTCATAAAAGTCCAAAACTATAGACAATAAATATATAGAATGCCTGGATTTCATACTTTTCCTGTAACATAAAAAATAAATCCATTATCTAATTAACATTTTATATTTGTCAAAAAACCACCATCTTCATTATTTAGATCAAGAACTCAAGATCTTGGAGAAAAAAAATTAACAATATTCCATATGGATGGTGTTCAGTTTTTGTACAAAAGACATTTGTATCTTTATCACAGGGGACTTTGACATTGTAATTCTGCATTGGCCCTGTTATTATTTCATTGCCGGTTGCCAAAGAATTAAACTCTTTTTGTGCACAATTTGAGTCTTATCATTTGATGACCAGCAAAATATACAATATCACACTACTTTAAATGATACCAGACAACATATTTACAAAAGCATTTGTACAAAGTCTTAAAGGTTAGTTCACACTAACGATTTTTTACAAGATACTTGGCTTTTACACAAGCAGATTTGTTGAGCATTGAACAAAATAAGATGGCATTGTTTGTGTACCTTGCCAGCAGACATTGTGCTGCAACTGCAACACTAGACCAATGACATTGAAATGGCCGTGAGCAGTCTGTTGTCACAGAAAGTTGAGAACCCAAGTTAAAAATCTGCAGCGTGAACCTGCCTTTACAACTACCATCTAATACTAATTCCGGGTATATCTGATGACCAATATCTGCCAACAAAATCAAATACATGACAAGTGAGATTCAAGTTACAAATTATAAGATTTAAAGAAACAAATATAATTATCAAAAGAAGCATCTATTTAAGAAATGTAGATATTCGTTGATAAGTTCATACACACATTTATTGAACAGCCTGACCGTGTTGCCATTCAGTTGTCAATAAACCATCCCACCAATAACCATCAACAACAAAAAATCATACTCTTATATTTGCATCCCCATTTAAGCAAATATAATGCCAACACAATGTTACTGTACAGTTATCTCAAAATGTCATCACCATGTCATTACAAATAATTATTAAGCAAATCCATCCAATCTGCTTAACATATTTCAATTTTTTAAAGTATGTGCACTAAATGTGTTGACACATGTGCACTAATCATGTTTACAGTAGAATAATAAATCATAATAAATTAAGTTCATTTCAAAAACATGCTTCATTAATAATAATAATAATAATAATAAGTGGTCTTATATAGCGCGGTACCCCGGCCTAGGGCTGGGCTCACCGCGCTGTACATATATAGCAAAGAGGCATAATCATAATATTAAAATAAAATACAAAAATGAAATAAAAACATATAAGCAAAACAACACCATAGGTCTATTCATCCATCCACACCAGACATTTTTACAAGGAAACCCATGTACGTTTATCGGTTTATAGGAGGAGAATCAGTCAGAGTAGTATAGTTTAAATAGATGTGTTTTGAGTGCAGTTTTGAAGGCCTGTGTGGTTGTTATATTGCGGATGTGTAGTGGCAAAGAATTCCATTGTTTGGGGGCGCAGAAAGAGAAAGATCGTTCACCATATAATTTAGTGCGTGTCTTGGGAACGGACAGAATACGCGAGTCTGCAGAGGAGCGAAGTTGTCGAAGGGGTGAATAGACAGAAAGAAGTTCAGTTAGATAGGAAGGGCAGGAATCCGAGAAAAAGTTGTGACAGAGAAGAGACAGCTTGTAGTCAATGCGTGCCTGTATAGGGAGCCAATGTAGTG
>CAXITT010000659.1:153949-251849 GCA_964033795.1 Lymnaea stagnalis | reverse complement strand
GACTAGTTTTTCAATAACTTTAGATAAAAATGATAAGTTAGATACAGGTCTATAGTTTTTTAAATTATTTTCATCCAGACCGGGCTTCTTAAGCAATGGTTTGATGACAGCTGATTTGCAAAGAGGCGGAACAGTGCCAGAATATAAGCTTTCATTTATTATGCGGGTTATTGTTGGGAGCAAGATATCTAATGACTCAACCAACAGGGGGGTTGGGATGGGATCCAAATAACATGACGTATGTTTAGATTTTAGGATTATATTTTTTACCTCAAGTTCTGAAACAGGTTTAAAAATATTAAAATGGGAAGTAAGACAAGGGAAAGGAGGCAATTCAAGGGGAGGGGCATCAAGACGATCAAGCTCAGCTCGAATGTCAGCTACTTTGCTTGTAAAGAAATTACAGAAAATATCTGGTTGCTTGGGCAGGGGAAACACCGAAGGAAGCGCAGTTCCTTTGTTACTCCCCCTAAGGTGACCACAAACATCAAACAACTGCCTGCTGTTAATCATTCCTAATTAAGGCTCAAAGCCCAATAAAATACAAAATGCAACAATACGAAATCTACATACAAGCCAGTGGACAATACAAGCCAATATACATGGAGGAATATGAGCAAGCTCCTTGCACTAATATGTGCACTAAATGTGTTGAAACATGTGGACTAAATGTGTTGTAAGTTTATTCTGAGGAAATATAATAAAACTGTTTGATGTGGTGAATAATACAGAAATATGACAGAAACTCATTTATAATATTAATAGGACACATGTAAACATTAATATGATTTCTGTTGAAGTTTATCAAGGAATGGTTAGATTCAATAGATGAAGGAGTGGTTGAATTCAATAAATGAAGGAGTATTTGAATTCAATAGATCAAGGAGTGGTTGAATTCAATAGATCAAGGAGTGGTTGAATTCAATAGATCAAGGAGTGGTTGAATTCAATAGATCAAGGAATGGTTGGATTCAATAGATCAAGGAATGGTTGAATTCAATAGATCAAGGAATGTTTTGAAAAGATCATGGTGTGTCCAGTGACAAGTCAACAAGACTCCTTTACAATGTAACACACTCATTACTCAGCTAAATGTAACACACTCATTACTCAGCTAAATGTAACACACTCATTACTCAGCTAAATGTAACACACTCATTACTCAGCTAAATGCACTGACAATCCTCTTCCAATCGTCACTATGCACAGGAAATGTTCCAGCAGACTGGAGAACAGCGCATGTCACTCCAATTTACAAGAAAGGGGAGCATTCCGACCCTGCCAACTATCGTCCGATATCCCTCACCAGCGTGGTCTGCAAACTGTTAGAGCACATAGTCGTAAGCACAGTCATGAAGCATCTTGAAAACCAAAATATACTCAATGACTGTCAACATGGCTTCCGAGTCAATAGATCATGTGAGACCCAGCTTCTTGAATTTGTAGAAGACCTGATGACCAATCTGGAGAACCACAAGCAGACTGACGTGCTAGTAATGGACTTCACAAAAGCATTTGACCGTGTCAATCATAGTTTGCTTCTACACAAACTTCAGAGATATGGGATTCAAGGCACCACTAAAACATGGATCTCTAGCTTCCTCAGCCACCGATGCCAAGCAGTAGTGGTGGACGGTACAAGCTCCTCCTTTGTCGATGTGAAGTCAGGGGTCCCCCTGGGATCAGTGCTGGGCCCCTGTTTGTTCCTAGCATACATTAATGACCTACCCGAGAAACTGACATCACAAGCAAGACTGTTAGCAGATGACACAGCGGTGTATAGGACAATCGCCAACAGATCTGACCAGGACCAGCTACAACAGGATCTCAATCTGTTAGCTGAGTGGGAAATGAGCTGGGACATGGAATTTCACCCTGCCAGGTGCCAGACACTATCAGTCTCTAGAAGTTGTACTCCTCTACACTACCAATACGAACTGCACGGCCATATACTTGAGCCAGTTTCCTCCGTAAAGTACCTGGGTGTTACCATTCAAAGAGAGGTCCGCTGGGATGAGCATATTAACAATGTATGTAACCAAGCAAACAAGAACCTGGGGTTCTTAAGGCGAAATCTAAAGATTGGCAACTCCTGTGTGAAAGAAAGAGCATATAAAGCCTTTGTCCGTCCATTTTATGCATCTACAGTCTAGACCCATTTACCCAGAAGAGCATTGACAGGTTGGAGGCGGTCCAGCAACGAGCAGCACGATTCGTCCTAAACCGCTACAGGAATACCTCTAGTGTTGGCATCATGCTGGAAACACTAGGCTGGTCACCATTGGAGGAACGACGACGACAATCCAGGCTCTCCATGATGTACAAGATAAATAATGGGCTGATCCACTGTTCCAGTATGAAACAGAAACTCGTCCCTCTCCCCCATAGACAGCGACGAGACCATGACAGGCAATTTAGGCTCATACCAGCAAGAAGTCAGTATAGGAGCTGCTCATTCCTGCCCAAGACAATCAGGGACTGGAACAAGCTTTCAAAAGGAACAGTTGAGGCGACAACACTAGACACATTTGTGTCTATTGCCTCAAGCCTTCAAACCCCTAGTGCATGATTCCCTCACAAAGTGGCACTGGAAATCAGTGAAATTTCCTCAACACCAGGAACAAAAACATTGCAAATCCCATCTACATGCATAGGAGCCAAAATGATCAATAAATTGATCGTGGGCCCTTAAGATATGGAAGAAGAAATGTAACACACTCATTACTCAGCTAAATGTAACACACTCATTACTCAGCTAAATGTAACACACTCATTACTAAGCTAAATGTAACACACTCATTACTCAGCTAAATGTAACACACTCATTACTAAGCTAAATGTAACACACTCATTACTCAGCTAAATGTAACACACTCATTACTCAGCTAAATGTAACACAGTCATTACTCAGCTAAATGTAACACACTCATTACTCAGCTAAATGTAACACAGGTCTACAGATGATTGATTCTAAATTAAGTTTGTTTTAAAACTTTTAGGGGAGGTTGTAGAGGCCAATGGTGTACTGTGACAGATGAATGAGGGAGAGAGAACAGTGACAGGAGAATGTGGGAGAGAGAGAACAGTGACAGGAGAATGTGGGAGAGAGGACAGTGGCAGGTGAATTTGGGAGAGAGGACTGTGACAGGTGAATTTGGGAGAGAGAGGACTGTGACATGTGAATGTGGGAGAGAGTGGATAATGACAGGTGAATGTGGGAGAGAGAGAGGACAATGACAGGAGAATTTTGGAGAGAGAAGCATGTGACAGGCGAATGTGGGAGAGTGGACAATGACAGGTGAATGTGGGAGAGAGAGGAATGAGACAGGAGAATTTAAGAGAGAGGACATTGACAGGAGAATGTGAGAGAGAGAGAGAGGAATGAGACATGAAAATGTGGGAGAGAGAGGACATTGACAGGTGAATGCGGGAGGGAGAGAACAGTGACAGGAGAATGTAGGAGAGAGAGGACAGTGACAGGAGAATGTGAAATAGAGAGGACAGTGACCGGTGAATTTGGGAGAGAGAGGACAATGACAGGTGAATGTGGGAGAGATAGGAATGAGACAGGAGAATTTAAGAGAGAGGACATTGACAGGTGAATGTGGGAGAGAGAGGACAATGACATATAGGGAAAATGACAGGAAAGAAAGGTCATAAAGTATAGGGACAGTAATAAGACTGAGAGGTCAGTGGCATATAGGGACAGTGACAGGAGAGAGTGGTCAGAGTGACATACAGGAACAGTGACAGGAGAGTGGGGGAGCTTGAGCTGGCTGCCTGGCAGAGAAATCTTGCAATTTGAAAATAATAAATTAGAACACGTTATTGGTAGAATAAGTCTTTCCTTGATTGGGGCACGTGGTAGAACAAGTCTTTCTTTGATTGGGGCAAGTGGTAGAACAAGTCTTTCCTTGATTGGGGCAAGTGGTAGAACAAGTCTTTCTTTGATTGGGGCAAGTGGTAGAAAAGTCTTTCTTTGATTGGGGCAAGTGGTAGAACAAGTCTTTCTTTGATTGGGGCAAGTGGTAGAACAAGTCTTTCTTTGATTGGGGCAAGTGGTAGAACAAGTCTTTCTTTGATTGGGGCAAGTGGTAGAACAAGTCTTTCTTTGATTGGGGCACGTGGTAGAACAAGTCTTTCTTTGATTGGGGCAAGTGGTAGAACAAGTCTTTCTTTGATTGGGGCAAGTGGTAGAACAAGTCTTTCTTTGATTGGGGCAAGTGGTAGAACAAGTCTTTCTTTGATTGGGGCAAGTGGTAGTACAAGTCTTTCTTTGATTCGGGCACGTGGTAGAACAAGTCTTTCTTTGATTGGGGCACGTGGTAGAACAAGTCTTTCTTTGATTGGGGCAAGTGGTAGAACAAGTCTTTCTTTGATTGGAGCAAGTGGTAGTACAAGTCTTTCTTTGATTGGGGCACGTGGTAGAACAAGTCTTTCTTTGATTGGTGCATGTGGTAGAACAAGTCTTTCTTTGATTGGGGCAAGTGGTAGAACAAGTCTTTCTTTGATTGGGGCAAGTGGTAGAACAAGTCTTTCTTTGATTGGAGCAAGTGGTAGAACAAGTCTTTCTTTGATTAGGCCAAATGGTAGAACAAGTCTTTCTTTGATTAGGGCAAGTGGTAGAACAAGTCTTTCTTTGATTGGGGCAAGTGGTAGAACAAGTCTTTTTTTGATTGGAGCAAGTGGTAGAACAAGTCTTTCTTTGATTAGGCCAAATGGTAGAACAAGTCTTTCTTTGATTAGGGCAAGTGGTAGAACAAGTCTTTCTTTGATTAGAGCAAGTGGCAGAACCACCATGGTACTACTAAATGTAATATATACATGGCTTCTAGAATCATAAAATAATCAGGGATGGTTAAATACATGTGATTTAACAAAAAACTAAATTTCAAGATGTTTACAAATCTCATAGTCACAGCATAAAATTAGAAAAGGCAAACTGTTATATTTAGATATCTTATACCATCTGCATTTGATTGAGTTGTCATTCAAGTGTTGGTTAGAATTTTTATACACAGTCCATATTTGACAGTCATAATTTGTACACTATATGAACATTGCTGATATTGAGGCCTTGACGGTCAGCATGTTAACACGATAGGAACATTGTTGACATTTGCATAGACAGTCATCATGTTAACACTAAAAGAACATGTTTGATATTGGCAAAATGACGCAGTAATTGACACTGGTTACTGGAGGAAATAAAACAAAATAGAGAAATAAGCAGAAGTTGTTACATGTCCAGAAAGTTGGCCACAATGGTGGTTAAATGTTCAGATTATTGGCATTGATGGTGGTCAAATGTTCAGATTGTTGGCATTGATGGTGGTCAAATGTTCAGATTGTTGGCATTGATGGTGGTCAAATGTTCAGATTGTTGGCATTGATGGTGGTCAAATGTTCAGATTGTTGGCATTAATGGTGGTCAAATGTTCAGATTGTTGGCATTGATGGTGGTCAAATGTTCAGATTGTTGGCATTGGTGGTGGTCAAATGTTCAGATTGTTGGCATTAATGGTGGTCAAATGTTCAGATTGTTGGCATTGATGGTGGTCAAATGTTCAGATTGTTGGCATTGGTGGTGGTCAAATGTTCAGATTGTTGGCATTAATGGTGGTCAAATGTTCAGATTGTTGGCATTGATGGTGGCCAGAGTTCAGATCATTGGCATTGATGATGTTCAAATGTTCAGATTGTTGGCATTGATGGTGGTCAAATGTTCAGGAAGGAAACACTATCTTGTGGTCCAATGTTAAAATTTTGGAAGTCAAGGAGTCTTAACACAAGAAAAGATAAAGACTTACCTGTTTGAGATGACTATTTTACGGATGAAAGAACTCTTGGTGGTACACAATCATGGATATATATCAGTTCTATCCAATCATGGATGTAGTATCTCAGTGGTACACAAACATGGATGTTTCTCAGTTGCAACCAAACATGGATGTACCCAGTTGTACCCAATCATGGATGTACCCAGTTGCATCCAATCATGAATGTACCCAGTTGTACCCAATTATGTAAGTTTCTCAGTTGTATTTCAGTGGTACACAATCATGGATGCATCTCAGTTCTGATGACCAAATTTAAAAAAATTTTAGAGAGACAATTTTTACAAATATTTCACAAGATAATAAAGTTTCCAATATACTATGGTGACTTTGTCTTAATTTCTCACTCTTTCAAACCAAAGTATCATATGTGAGCAATAAAAACATTACTTACTAAATCTCATGTAAATTAAAACAAACTAAAGACTGGAAATAAATCTGCTTAATAGATATTAAGTACCTGGGTACAACCGAGATACATGTACTTAATAGATATGCAGTACCTGGGTACAACCGAGGTACTACATCTCCTTTACTGGCATTTAGTACCTGGGTTCGGTGAACCATGAAATCAAGAGAAAATGTTCCAGTCAGAGCTCACCTCTAGGAGGAAATCATCAGCTGTGAATATAGAAATTATTCTAAACTTGTATGTCTAGTTTTATATCACTTGGTATGTGTTCTTGTCAGGACCAGATTCTTTCTTGGGTCTCAAAAGACCCAACTTACTTAAAAGGGATTTGTATATTGAAGAAGCCACATTTTATAGATTCCGAGGCTTAATTAACCAACAATAAAAATTTAAAAAAATATCAAAATAAAAATTAAATTATTTGAAAAAATTAATTACAAATATTTAATTTAAAGAAAATAATGCAGACTGATGTTAATGGAAAAGGTGACACACCAGCGACACTCCAGGCTTCAAATCAAGGATTTTAAAAAAAATAATTGAAGAACTTTTGGTCCCATGTTTTATGTTGTTTTCATGTATTTAAAAATCCTAACAAGTATTTCTGCAACTTTGTCCATGTCCCTGGAAGGGTTTTTGAAGAAAATTACTAAAGATTTTGCTTAACTTTAAGAATGAGCCAAATCTAGCTTGCCAAATTTTGACTACAAAACTACTTTTAGAAGGCACAAATAAAGAAAAACCAAGTAAATGGAGGAAGTGCATGCAATACATTCGATCCGGAAAGGGAGAATGATGGAAACACTATCGCCAATCAACACATGAGGCAAAGGAATCTTAAAAATGTGGCGAATTTGGTCACATTTGGAGTATTTTTTGAACAAATTAAATAACCTATTAAGTACAATCAATAATAATTCTTAACCCATGAATTGTCCTACAGACCAATCTGCAGTTATTTTGCAGATATAATTGTGCGCAAAATCTTGGAGCTAGCAAAACAGGTAGAAAATAAGATTCTCGAGTGTTGGAAGAGAATTATAGTAAGATTTATACTTGTTTGTCAATGGTTTCAGATAGGTTAACAGAACTCACTGACACAGCACAATCATTGCTTTATTATATAGTGTGTGATCATACTCACTGACACAGCTCAATCATTGCTTTATTATATAGTGAGTGATCATACTCACTGACACAGCACAATCATTGCTTTATTATATAGTGAGTGATCATACTCACTGACACAGCACAATCATTGCTTTATTATATAGTGTGTGATCATACTCACTGACACAGCTCAATCATTGCTTTATTATATAGTGAGTGATCATACTCACTGACACAGCTCAATCATTGCTTTATTATATAGTGAGTGATCATACTCACTGACACAGCTCAATCATTGCTTTATTATATAGTGAGTGATAATACTCGCTGACACAGCTCAATCATTGCCTTATTATATAGTGTGTGATCATACTCACTGACACAGCACAGTCATTGCTTTATAATATAGTGAGTGATCATACTCGCTGACACAGCACAATCATTGCTTTATTATATAGTGAATGATCATATTTACTGACACAGCTCAATCATTGCTTTATTATATATTGAGTGATCATACTCACTGACACAGCACAATCATTGCTTTATTATGTAGTGAATGATCATATTTACTGACACAGCTCAATCATTGCTTTATTATATAGTGAGTGATCATACTCACTGACACAGCACAATCATTGCTTTATTATATAGTGAATGATCATATTTACTGACACAGCTCAATCATTGGTTTATTATATAGTGAGTGATCATACTCACTGACACAGCTCAATCATTGCTTTATTATATAGTGTGTGATCATACTCACTGACACAAATGCAAATTTATACCTGGAAATAAATCTCCAGAAGGCCCTAATGTGGAAGCAATCTATTGACAATTTCTTAGCTTGGTAGTTTCATGTCATTTATTCATTAAAATCAATTCTGAAACAGGATATTAAATGAAGAAAGATTTAGTGCTGCACTTTCAGATAGACATTAACATTAACAACAAGAACACATTCCAGGTAATAATTTTTTTAAAAATAAATAATCGATAACATATATAATTAAAATTTAAATAGTTAACAGTAAACTTTTAGTTTTACAAACAATTATCTGAGCAAGTGCAAACTAACAAGTGAAAATGGGGTCTCTTGTTAACTGAATTTGGTCCTGATTTTTGTCAATCTCACATCAAATAAAGACGAAATGGTACCAAAAATGTTGGAAATCAATTGAGTCAAAATAATTTAACATTTTCCAGCACACATAGCTACAATATGTGAAATATGTTGTCATTTAAAAACTCTTGCACTTTTGTCAACTTTTGGTTCAAAAGCATTACAAATTCTTTTTGATGCCAAAATAGTTTGTATACTCAGTGTGGGACATTTGTCAGGTAGTGTTCATCTAACCAGCCAAATATTAAACAGATTAAATTTGTAAAATCATATAACGGTACATAATGTTATATTACCAGGTAAAAAACAATTTCTCATTCAACTTATTTTTAAAAAATGAAATTATTTTAATAGAAAAATAATTTATCTTAATAAAAATCTATTAACACAATTTAGGTCCCAAGTTTGTATTTTAATATAAATCCAGGCAACATTTAAACAAGTGACCCATAAAATAACTTAGCCACTTAGTCACACACACACACACATATATTCTAATATAGGCTAATTCTAAAGGCAAGAAAACGTGATCACGTCACACCACTACTTCATTCACTTCATTGGCTCCCTATACAAGCACGTATTGACTACAAACTCTCTGTTCTCTGCCACAACTTTTTCTTGAATTCCTCCCCTTCCTATCTAACCGAACTTCTCTCTGTCTATTCACCCCTTCCACAGCTTCGCTCCTCTGCAGACGGGCGTATTCTTTCTGTCCCCAAGACGCACACAAAAACATACAGTGAACGATCATTCTCTGTCTGTGCACTCAAACAATGGAATTCTCTTCAATTACACATCCGCAATATACGGACAATCACTACCTTCAAAACTGCACTAAAAACACAACTCTTTAATCTCTACTATCCTGACTGATTCCCACCTCTGACCGTAAGACGATGGCACTGAGTGTGGTCCATGGCTTGACATGTCAATAGTTTTAAATATACATTTGTTTTGTTTTATTTAATTAATGTATGTCAATTAATTATTTCAGATTTTTATTATGTTTGTTAAATTGTATGTACAGCGTGGTGAGCCCAGCCCTAGACTGGGGTACCACACTATATAAAACCATGTATAATAATAATAATAATAATAATATATATAAATATATATATATACTAGATATAGCCTGCCAAATATTGGCGACAGCAATGCTTGACCTTCCCCCCTTCCCCCCCCCCCCCTTTTTTTCATGATACGTCACTGTACACTTTTTATTTCACGCCCATGAACTATATAAATATAGCCGACCCGCGGCTTAGCAGACGCTGCGAGCTTGTTGGGGTGTGTGCATGGCTGGCAAACGAGGGTGGCGCAGGGGGGGGGCGGTAGCTTCACCGCAGTGCCCATGTCTCGAGACCACGATGGGCAGGCACGGGAAGGGAGCGGAGGTTTTGCCTGCGCCTTGCTTGCTCTGACGTATCTTTATATAGCCTGCGTCATCATCTTCTTGCCCTAGTTTCGCTGGCGAATTATATATATAATTTTTTATATATATTTTTTAAAAACGCGTTTTTAGTTTAGTTAATGGGATTTTTTATAATTGCTCTAAAAGAAAATAACATCTGACGCAGAAAAAAGTTCAGCCAAAAAAAAACTGATTTATATGACTGAAAGCGGTAGAGCTGCTGAACATGAAAGGAAAACTGTCAAATTTACTAGAATGTTTGGTTTGGTGTTCAATGAGCTACTCATTAGCATGTGCCAGAACGAAGGCAACTCAAACAGCTACATATCACCTAAAGGAGCTTTGCCAGTGTTGAATTGTTCCCAGTCATGATTAGAAAGTAACAACAATCATCAACCATGTTCCAAATCCAAGTAAAAAGTATTTCAGTAAGTTAAGGGCTGGGCACTACAGGTCAATTTGTAGCAGAAAAGGCCTTTTTACATATATTCCCAAACACTTGGAAATTAAGTTTCAATTAGAAATCAATTATCGATTGAAAAAAAAAAATCATTGTACCGGTATCAATGACTTGAGCTTTTCCCATGACTACTGTACCTCTCAATTTGCCCAAAACTAACAGTTTTCACATAACTAACATGTTCCTTATACAGGGACTAAAGATTTATCATTTTCAATTGAAAATTGTATTAATTTATAATACGGTACAATTTTTTTGAATTATGAAATATGTATTATTTTTAAATTTAAAGTCTAGAGTTGATACATTTGAATATTTTTTAGTAACTTTAATTATGATTTTTGTTTGGAAGTAAGACAACTAAAATAAAAGTATTGCTACAAACCTTGAAACATTTGATGTGGAGCACTGCAACCCTTAAGACATTTGATGTGGAGGACTGCAACCCTTGAGACATTTGATGTGGAGCACTGCAACCCTTGAGACATTTGATGTGGAGCACTGCAACCCTTGAAACATTTGATGTGGAGCACTGCAACCCTTGAGACATTTGATGTGGAGCACTGCAACCCTTGAAACATTTGATGTGGAGCACAGCAACCCTTGAGACATTTGATGTGGAGTACTGCAACCCTTTGAGACATTTGATGTGGAGTACTGCAAACCTTTGAGACATTTGATGTGGAGCACTGCAACCCTTTGAGACATTTGATGTGGAGCACTGCAACCCTTGAAACATTTGATGTGGAGCACTGCAACCCTTGAGACATTTGATGTGGAGCACTGCAACCCTTTGACATTTGATGTGGAGCACTGCAACCCATTGAGACATTTGATGTGGAGGACTGCAACCCTTGAGACATTTGATATGGAGTACTGCAACCATTTGAGACATTTGATGTGGAGTACTGCAACCCTTTGACATTTGATGTGGAGCACTGCAACCCTTTGAGACATTTGATGTGGAGGACTGCAACCCTTGAGACATTTGATGTGGAGGTCTGCAACCCTTGAGACATTTGATGTGGAGTACTGCAACCCTTGAGACATTTGATGTGGAGCACTGCAACCCTTGATACATTTGATGTGGAGCACTGCAACCCTTTGACTTTTGATGTGGAGGACTGCAAAATAAATTTGAATCAGTATTCTTATTATTATAACATTTTATTCTGTTCTAGGTCTAGTAAATTTAAAAATCGTGTTTATCACTTCAGTTAAGACTTAACTTGACTTGGTCTTAAGTCAAGAAACTAATTAACCCAGTCAACTAGTTATTTGAACATGAACACTAAAGTTCAATCACAAGTTTAAATACACCAACAGCCAGTGGCGTAGCTAGAGGGGTGTGGACCGCATTAGGCAACACCGACCCTAGCTACGCCACTGCCTACAGCCCAGCGTTTTTGGATGCAATTCAATTGACTTTTAATTTCATTTGAATTAATTAAATGTATGAGAATTATAATGGTAGTCATTTTTACCAATAGGTTAAAAACTTCCACTAGTCTTTCAACTAGTTTAATTTCTTTAAATGCATTCGAGGCTGTCTACCGCAACTTATTAACATTTAAGTCCATCCTAGTTTTTAGGAACAAGAGTTTCAATAAATTACTTAGGGGTCTCTCACTAGTAAAGCAGTAATCTAGCACTTCAGCATAAGCTTTTCAAAACTCATGTTGTGCAGGTCTGGAGTGCGATTTTTCTGGGAATTGATACAATGAAATTAAGATACCATTTTTTTTATTGATCCAAATAAATGGGAATTCCTTCCAGAATATAAATATTGTCAGGAAACCTTATTTGTTCTCTGCTAAACCTTCAATCTATATCGGGTATTCACTAAGGAAGCAACTCAGGCGATAACATTTGATGATTATGGTCTTGTTCTTTTATTGGGCTGATACTTCGCTTATACTTTGTCTCATCTCGCAACTCTGACTCTGACTGTATTCTACTCCTGTTCAGTAGACTGTCCGACTCGCCCTTCGTCTGGCTGAGTTCTCCCCGACGGTCCACTTCCCTGTCCGGCTCAGCTCTCCTTATTCCTGTCCAACGGTCCCTATTTATAAATCCCGAGCCTACAGAGTTCTTTCCCAGGTGTGTAATCTGACTCCCAAATTTCCACATACTTAAATTTGCCAACCGTCGAAGTGATCCTATCCCAGTAGTGCAACGGTCGTCCCAGGGAAATCTGATACCCTAGACCAGCGGTTCTCAACCTGTGGGTCGCGATCCCTTTGGGGGTCGCGGGACCCTTTTCCAGTGGTCGCCTAAGACCATCTGAAAACATATATCCTTACAGCTATGAAGTAGCAACGAAAATAATTGTGTGGCTGGGGGGTTGCCAGGCCACGAAAAACTGTATTAAGGGGTCGCGGCACTAGAAAGGTTGAGAACCACTGCCCTAGACCCTTGATCAGTCGGTCGGTAACGCCAACCTCTGTCGCATCCAGGTCCGAACTCTCCACAATATTCTTACCAACACAAAAATGTTAAACTAGAACAATATACAATTTAATAGTTTTTGTAGAAGTATCGCAATTGAGTGCTCATAGATTCTGTGTCTGATCTGCTTTAAGGTAGCTTAAGCTGCACATCCTTCCAAGACAAAATGTGAGCCTGGTAGAATATACCTCACTTTGCTACAATACACTCCTGTAAGTAAAGCAATCAGTCAACAGTCATGGGTCTGGCACTTCAACAAGAAAACAGCGCCCACGCTCTTTTTAGGCCCACAAAAAACACAGTGGCCGCCTCTCCAGGGTGGCATTTCCAGTACAATAGCACAATAGACACGAAAGAGCAATTTTTTTAATAGCTGACGCCAAAGTGATAGATTACTTACTTACTGAGGCATAGGCCGTCTACAAAAATCTACCATTCATCTGTCTTGTGCTTTCTTCAGTTGCATCCCATACTTTGTGTGTCTGAGTCTGCCTCAAGCTTGCGTCTCTATGTATTCTTTGGCCTTACTCTCTTCCTGTTTCCCAATGGATTCCATGTTATGCCTTGTCTGGTAATGTTATATGGGTGTTTAAGAAGAGTGTGTCCTATCCGCATGATATGTCTTGTATTCAGACACTTCAACAATAGGCTCTTACTTGAGTCTTACTCTTGGCATGTCCTTTTCTGTAAGGCTTTGTTGTTGGTGATGATGTTCTTTCTAAGGAAAGATTAGGTAAATGTCCGTACTTTCTGCGTGATGCTTGCTGTTGTTCTCCAATTTCGGCTCCACAGAGTAGGACTGTGCAAAGGTTTTGACATTATTTAAATTTGTGTTGAAAATTATGAATTTGGCTTCGGTTCCACCATTTATTATTTATTTTAGTGATGCTACCCAAGTATGTGAAGGCCTTCACTTGGATCGGTGCATTTCCCGCCAAAAAGATGTGCTATGAGTTACATGTTTTAACCAAAAAAGATAAAATATTGTTTTAGCCAATTAATTGTTGCTTTACTAACATAAACGTTATTGAATTTAACCAATTCCATCCCCTAAGAAGTGGTTTGTTTGTTTTCTTTTTTTTCTTAAACTTTTTGTTTAAAAGAGTTCTAAAGTTTAAAGAGAGGCCACTCAATAATTCTTCAAGCCCTCAAGGCGAGAGCAGTTAGTTCCCATATTTTGAAAGGCACGAACAAAATTGACAACCATGATAAAAAAAAATACGATCCTTGGGTCAAGGTTACAGGAGTTATCTTTCATGATTTTTAAAACAAACAAAAAATTATAATCAATGGGAATTAACCTCAGCCGTCTTTAGTTAATCTGTTTAATTTCCGGGGTTATATCCCTTAGACCGTAAACTGAAAAGAAATGACAGGGTGATGCAAGTTAAAGCTTATTTATAGTTTCGGGTTCCCAGGGCTCAGAATGCCATTGTGGCGATGCGCTTTAATTACTAGGTACTGTAGAAAACGCCCACAAAGAATAGAGTCAAATTATTTGAAATAGGTTAAAATGTATTTTCAGTGCATCAATTGGTATGCTTTTACACCATGTCTATTTAGGCATATACTCCAGTATAAATGGTATTTTTTCATTGCTAGTAGCGTTAACTTTATCTATACTCCACATTTAAGCCAATATATCTTTCTTCTTAAGGGCCCACGATCAATTTATTGATCATTTTGGCTCCTATGCATGTAGATGGGATTTGCAATGTTTCTGTTACTGGTGGTGATGAGGAAATTATGCACTAGGGGTTTGAAGGCCTGAGGCAATAGACACAAATGTGTCTAGTGTTGTCGCCTCAACTGTTCCTTTTGAAAGCTTGTTCCAGTCCCTGATTGTCTTGGGCAGGAATGAGCAGCTCCTATACTGGCTTCTTGCTGGTATGAGCCTGAATTGCCTGTCATGGCCTCGTCGCTGTCTATGGGGTGAGGGACGAGTTTCTGTTTAATACTGGAACAGTGGACCAGCCCATTATTTATCCTGTACATCATGGAGAGTCTGTACTGTTGTCGTCGTTCCTCCAATGGTGACCAGCCTAGTGTTTCCAGCATGCTGCCAACACTAGAGGTATTCCTGTAGCGGTTCAGGACAAAGCGTGCTGCTCATTGCTTGACCGCCTCCAACCTGGCAATGCTCTTCTGGGTAAATGGGTCCCAAACTGAAGATGCATAATCTAAAACCTTTATATGCTCTTTCTTTCACAACAGGAGTTGCCAATCTTTTGATTACGCCTTAAGAACCCCAGGGTCTTGTTTGCTTGGTTACATACATTGTTAATATGCTCGTCCCAGCGGACCTCTCTTTGAATGGTAACACCCAGGTACTTTAAGGAGGAAACTGGCTCAAGTGTAGGGCCGTGCAGTTCGTATTGGTAGTGTAGAGGAGTACAACTTCTAAAGACTGATAGTGTCTGGCACTTGGCAGGGTGAAATTCCATGTCCCAGCTCATCTCCCACTCAGCTAACCGATTGAGATCCTGTTGTAGCTGGTCCTGGTCAGATCTGATCCCTGGGAGACCCGTGACTTCACATCAACAAAGGAGGAGCTTGTACCGTCCACCACTACTGCTTGGCTTCGGTGGCTGAGGAAGCTAGAGATTCATGTTTTAGTGGTGCCTTGGATCCCATATCTCTGGAGTTTGTGGTGAAGCAAACTATGATTGACCCGGTCAAATGCCTTTAAGAAGTCCATTACTAGCACGTCAGTTTGCTTGTGGTTATTCAGATTGGTCATCAAGTCTTCTACAAATTCAAGGAGCTGGGTTACCTATTTATAATAGGAATCTTCTGTGTAAAAAAAAAGTCCAGTCCCAGTTCTAATTTATAAACGGTTATAACAAAGATACAATCTAGTTCTAGTTTTCAGAAAGTATATTTGTGGTGTGAACAAGAATATTTAAGGCAATTTAGTTTGTCAGCCTGGTTAGTTTATCATAAAAAAGATATAAAGCCTTTGTCCGGCCGTTTTTAGATTATGCATCTTCAGTCTGGGACCCATTTACCCAGAAAAGCATTGACAGGTTGGAGGCGGTCCAGCAACGAGCAGCACACTTTGTCCTGAACCACTTTAGGAATACCTCTAGTGTTGACAGCATGCTGGAAACACTGGGCTGGTCACCATTAAATGAACGGAGACTATCCAGGCTCTCCATGATGTACAAAATAAATAATGGGCTGGTCCACTGTTCCAGTATTAAACAGAATCTCGTCCCTCTCCCTCATAGACAGCGACGAGGCCATGACAGGCAGTTCTGGCTCATACCAGCAAGGAGCCAATATAGGAACTGCTCATTCTTGCGAAAGACAATCAGGGACTGGAACAAGCTTTCAAAAGGAGCAGTTGAGGCGACAACACTTGACACATTTGCGTCTATTGCCTCAGGCCTTCCAACTCCCAGTGCATGATACCCTCACTAAGCAGCCCTTGCAACCAGTGAAATATCCTCTTCAACACCAGGCACAGATACATTGCAAATCCTCTCTACATGGATAGGAGCCAGAATGATCAATAAATTGATCGTGGGCTCTAAAAAAGAAAGATATATTGGCGTAAATGTGGAGTAGATAGATTAGATGGGAATGCATGGTAATTGGGTAATATCAAATTAAAGCAAAAATTTACTGAATCATTAATTTTATTTAGTGTAAACTCAAGGATTGAATATAAGAATACTTTAATTCTGGCTTTAAAATAATAATTTCAGTAGCAGAAATATTATTATATATTCAGTTATATTTTACTCAAGAGTTATCTTCAATATCAAAACATTTATTTCCCTGTTCTACAAAATATATACAACTACAACCCACATTTTTATTTACACATTTTGGATGCATTTTTAGCAAAATTATATGTTCAATAAACATTTTTTTATATCACAACTTTACCCATTACTATGGTTTGTGTCAGATGGTGAAGTATTTTATTTTAATAAGTTTTGAAACTTTTACAACAGTCAGTTTCTTTCCCTTCAAATTGTAGTTTGAAATTTGTGACAAAATTATACATATAATGAAAAAAATATACTCAAATATATGGGTACTTTCATATATAAAAGAACAAAATCAAAGTTCATGAAATATCTAAAAATAGTAGACAGCCTAGTCACAACTGAAACTGAAAAAATTGAATTTATATAACCAATAAGATCAGCGCTATTTCATGTGAGATGTTAAATTATTTTTTAACAAGTTAATTAGTTTTTCGTTAGTTTGCAACTGATAATTAAGAAGATAACTCACTTTATATCACCAGTAAACTAAACAAATTAGACCTCAACCTTGCCAGCTCTCAGAGCAACCGTTCAATTATTTTAACTAATTAACCCCCCCCCCCACCCATAGAAACTTTAAATTTTGCTTCGTCTTCTAATATGAGAAATTAATCTCCTATTTTAATTTTAATTGGCTCGTTGTAAGCAGTGCCTAACAAAGGACGATACCATAGAGTCAACAATATTAAAGATACGACACCCAAAACAGTTTCTAGTTACAATTAATAAGATTTAATACGTATTAATGTAATTACAAAAGAAAAGAAATATCATCAACTTACAGTATGGTAGATCTTGTACCGGTACACAGTTAACACAATTAGAATAATGTGCCAATGAATGATGATGAAATGCGAAATAAACACATATGAGTATGAGCACACAAATACACAAAGAATAATACACGCCTCGATAAGTTAATAAAACCTATCTGAATCTCCGTCTCTTCGTATCTGTCAATCCTAATATACATGTAGCGTAAGACGCTTCCAGAAGGACTTATGATGCGTTGTTTACATTTCTCGGGTTATCGAGCACATTCCAGAAACTACCAGGGGACATACTACCCAATGTGTAATTGGAAGCCGATAGTAAACAAGATACATCAACCACAGGTCCTGAGACTAGGTCTGATTTCAGATTGATGCTATGTAAAGGTACATCAATGCATCTCAGCTCTACACCTCGTAACAGGATGTTGCTCCCAGTAGCAGTAGATTCAGACAAAGGTAGTATACCCTCAAGTAGGATGGACTGTGAAGCAACTGTATCTCGTAAAATTTTGATTGGTCGTAGACTGGACAAATCACCTGGCAGTGATACGAATCCTTCCGATATGAAAGGCATGAAGTCTTGTATGACATCAGTAGTTTCTGATGTAGAATTTTGGACCTTGGTAGGTAAACTCTTGTTGGAGTCTTGAGAACATTCGGCTAGGGTAGAGGAAGTAAAACTCTGGGTAGAGTCGTCAAAACTTGCACACAAGTCCTCAGTAAGATGCCCTCTGGAGGTAGACCTCTTCTTGGAGCAAAAGGATCTTGGCGACAAGCTCATAAAACTCGCAGTCGAAGCAGGAACTTGGCTGGAGTCAGTAAAACTAGCCTTATTGTTCATAATGGAACTCTTTGTTTCTGATGTAGAATTTTGGACCTTGGTAGGTAAACTCTTGTTGGAGTCTTGAGAACATTCGGCTAGGGTAGAGGAAGTAAAACTCTGGGTAGAGTCGTCAAAACTTGCACACAAGTCCTCAGTAAGATGCCCTCTGGAGGTAGACCTCTTCTTGGAGCAAAAGGATCTTGGCGACAAGCTCATAAAACTCGCAGTCGAAGCAGGAACTTGGCTGGAGTCAGTAAAACTAGCCTTATTGTTCATAATGGAACTCTTTGATGAGTCGTGACAAACCTCTTTGAAGTTTGTATGGACATCTGGAGAGCAAAAACTCTTGAATTTTGAAAATGTGTTTCCAGATGTATGACGAGACGTACAAGCGGAGACTTTGTGTGGTGTACCAGGATGTGTGGTCTTCTCAGTTTTCTTCTTGAGTTTCCAGCAATCATCCCTCGTATGTCCTTCTTTTTTACAGTAGCCACATGTGTCTTTGGCACTTGTTTCTTTCGTACAGGCTTGTATGGTTTTTGTGGAGGTTTACTGTAAGTGGATGCAGCTGTCTTAGTGTGCCTGTCATATTTGGTGTCAGATGGGTTCTTTGAAAGTTGATGTGAGATGGTGAAGTCGTCAGCTAACACTGCTGCGTATGTGCGTCACCTTCGCCACGGTCTGCAATATGTATTCGCACCTCAGTACGAACACAATTCTTGAACTCTTCCATCAGAATTAGGTTCTTGAACTTTTTGAAGTCTGTGTCGGTGTTGGTTGCGTGGAGCCACTTGTCCAGGAGTCGTTCCTTTTCCCGGCGGAACTCAACATGAGTCTGGCCATCACGTTTCCACAGTTCCCTAAACTTTTTACGGTATGTTTTGGGGACACATTCATAAGCTATAAGTATTAAAGATTTTACAAGGTTATAGTCCCCGCGCTGTTCCACATTCAAGGACACAAAGACTTCGGATGCCCTTCCGGTCAAAGTTGGTTGAAGTAAGGTGGACCACATAGTTTCAGGAATTTTAAAATTTTGGGCCTCCTCTAAACACTAAGATTTTTGTTTTCCTAAAAGATCATCCTGAACTGGACCAAATCTGATCCAGTTATTTCAGTATTCATATTTAGAAGAAGATCTTCTAGTAGAAATCTTGATGAAGCAAAAGCATCTTGTGAACAGAAAAATTTCAGTTGGATTTGGGTTAAAATGAAGTTCCTGGGGTTGCTACTTGAATTTCAATCTTTGGGAGAGAGAATATTGTTATAAGTATTGAATGGCTTCAATGGGAATTTTATGTTAAGTCATTCAATCTCATGGGCTCACGGGTTTTGGAAATCCATCCTATTCAGTCGAATGCAGCTGTTGTAGCATCTGTACTAAAAGATTTAATTCATTCAATCATTCGGGCCTTTTGCACAAACAGATCAAGGTCATTCATTTTAACCTTCAGTCTTCATACACAGACAGGTTACAGTACCCGGTAATTAAAATTTCTATATAATTAGTTTTTCTAAATGATTTGATGGAGGAGCACATTCACACAGCAACAAGGGGACATTTCTTTTAGTTACAAATGAAAAATGTTGTTAGAGGTTTAAAACCAGTTGGGTTAAAGTTTGAGTGATTGAAACAATGAACAGGTTGATGAACAAGGCTAAAAAGTTTAGTTGTGTGCTAGTAGAAATTGATTTATTTAATTTGGTAAAACTTCTGTTTACTTGAGTTGAGACATTCAGGTGTCAGCCGAGATGGTGTACTGCACATTGAGGTGTTGGCCAAGATGGTGTACTGCATATTCAGGTGTTGGCCATGATGGTGTACTGCACATTCAGGTGTTGGTCAAGATGGTGTATTGTACATTCAGGTGTTGGCCAAGATGGTGTACTGCATATTCAGGTGTTGGCCATGATGGTGTACTGCACATTCAGGTGTTGGTCAAGATGGTGTATTGTACATTCAGGTGTTGGCCAAGATGGTGTATTGTACATTCAGGTGTTGGCCATAATGGTGTATTGTACATTCAGGTGTTGGCCAAGATGGTGTATTGTACATTCAGGTGTCAGCCAGTATGGTGTATTGTACATTCAGGTGTTGGCCAAGATGGTCTATTGTACATTCAGGTGTTGGCCAAGATGGTGTACTGCACATTCAGGTGTGGGCAAAGATGGTGTATTGTACCGGTACATTCAGGTTTTGGCCAAGATGGTGTATTGTACATTCAGGTGTCAGCCAGTATGATGTTTTGTACATTCAGGTGTCAGCCAAGATGGTGTATTGTACATTCAGGTGTTGTCCAAGATATTATGGTACACATTTACAGAGACATCTTGGATTCGACTGTCAAGTCACTTGTAAGGTGCAGACTTGATAACCTGGAAATGAAATAACAATGTTTTAAAATCAAATTATCTCCTCTTCTTCACATGGTTATTTGTATCCATGAACTTCCATTCTGCTGCAAGATTCATTAAAGTAATTAAAGATTAAAATAGGTTTTTATATCAGAGTTATCTATCTTTAAATTAAAACCTTACGAAAATAGGTGTTAGAAAAACTGAATTAAAAAAAATAATTGTTTTGGCAACTCATGCACTCCTTTGTATTGCATTAAAAATAAAGTGAAATGTAATTCTGGATCTCTTAGGAACACCATTATAATCTATTGTAAATTAACAAAACCTATTGTCACATTCCAAGTCAAAGTCGACTGGTTGACATGACAAAAGCTGACCTGCTGCGTACATTCGCAACATCCTGGAGAGACAGAGGCACAGCTACATTCTAAAATGTACATCTCCCTGATCTCAACCACTGATCTCAACCACTGATCTCAACTACTGATCTCAACCACTGATCTCAACCACTGATCTCAAGCACTGATCTCAACCACTGATTTCAAACACTGATCTCAACCACTGATCTCAACCATGTCTACATGAAATTTTGATACACTACTTTAAAAAGTTATAAGGTGCAACTTGGATCCATTAGCAAGTCAAACACCATGTTCAGAAACTAGAAATTCTGATGAATCAGAGTCAGATAGGAAAATAAACCAAATAGTTAAATATCAGCCATCTTTTTATAAATTATAAAACTACTTTGAATACATTTTTTAAGTGGGTAACTAATAAATTTAAATTATAAGTACCAGTAATTTTAAGTTCAAGCACTTTAATAATTATAATCAAAGGTTAACTCAGTCATTACTATGTTTAACTCAGTCATTACTATGATTAACTCAGTCATTACTGTGGACAACTCAGTCATTACTATTAACTATGGTTAACTCAGTCATTACTATGGTTAACTCAGTCATTACTATGGTTAACTCAGTCATTGCTATGTTTTAGTTACAATTTTAAAAGTAAAAACAACAAAAACTATCGCACTGCCCTCTTTTCACTCCATCCGGCAAGGGAAGACATAAACAACCGCAATGGTGAAAATAATTATTACTCAACTCAATCTCAGAGGTCAAGCTCAGAGTCCATAACGAAGAAGTAGTGGCATATTGGGGGTAACAGAGACTTACATGGAACAACTATGATCTGACTCAAATCAATGGAACTCCTATCATCTGACTCATAAGAAAAAGTGGTTGATTTTGGAAACAAAGCACAGAGTAGTTGACAACCACTTCAATAAATAAGTTATGTGGCCACCAAAAGGTTCTGAGTAGAATCAAGTGGATTATGTCTTAGAATAAAAATTAATTACAACTGACTTTACTGTCTTTACCCATGCCCATCCCCCATGAAAAGAAATTGTTTGAGAACCACTGGTAGAGCTTGGTTTTAATACATCAGTTTTAATTTTGTGATTCCTAAGCTTTGTCAATTCTACATAAATGTTCATTGTTTAAAATTGGGTAAAAAAAAAAGAAGGGCGGGGGCCAAGAAATAAAAAAAGCAAGTAAAAATTTAATAAATGAAGGACTGGGTTCAAAGTTTAAGGCATGTGAAGGAAATAGTTGGACAAGTTACCGGGTATGTGGATGCTTGAATTAAGAAACAGGACAATAAGACATGAACGTTTGGTACCGAACGTTTCGGCTAAGAGCCTTTCTCAGCAGACAGAACAGATAAAAATAGGACAAGAAATAGAAATAAGCTTAAAACTTAAGTGATCACCATGTGTTATTACAGGAAGTGAAAGAATTTATTAATTGTTACTGTGAAAAATAAAAATAAGAGTAAGAGGGCTTAAATCTTAACTTACAAAAATATTTTGTAGGTTTTAAAACTACCATTATTTTATGATCTCATTTATGGCAATAATTTGAGACAAACATTTGAAAATGCTTTCTTTCATGTGTGATTGACAATTTTCCTACTACCCAAAAATTTGCCAAAAATCAACTTAGACTTAACTGTTGAAAATAAAATTCCCTCCTCTTACTCTTACTTATAAAAATGAGTCAAATGGCTGATTCTTAATGTTCTCCACATGACGTCATTTGCGTGTTTATTATAGTGAATTAGGGTTTAAGTTAGGTTGAGGGATCGATTTACACAATTACTTAAGCTTGCTTTAACAACAGAATTTGAATGAATCTGAATTACAGCAGTCGAGCCGTTGTTATTGTGCGCCATAATTCGTAGTTAAAAAAATATTTCGTTTCGTCATTTAGGTTTTTTCAAATTCTTTTTAAATTCAATTTTAAAAATACTGCCTCAATGATTCTTAGACTTAGATTCTTCCCAAATTGCCTTTATTCTGATAGGCAACTGAACTAAACCATATTAAATCTAAAACTTTACCAAAATGTGGCTTAAATTAAATTTCATTGATATTTTTGAAGAATTGTTTCTGTCCGCAATAATCAATGTTCGCAGTTGTTCGTGTCGGGACATTTGATTTCAAACCTCTTGACCCTTCCGCCGATCAAGATTCACCTGCGCCCTCAATTTCCGCCCTACTTCCCGATGAAAATGCTCCCCGATTTCGGTATGCCTAGTGGTGCAGCAACTGTTAGTGCCGCCATGAGCGACCAAATATTTTTGCCGTCCTCCCTTTCACGATACAAACTCTGCAGTTGTCCGAAAATGCCACACCTGCATATAAATTATAAAGAAAAAGAGACACCTCGGTGGACCACCACAGCCACCTTATTTCGACGCCACTAGCAGTTGCATATCTACAGTGTTTGGTGTCAAAAGACGAGATTCATTTTTACCCCCCCCCCTCTTTTAACTCTGAAACTGATTATTTTCAACCTTTAAATACCATCAAAGCCCATTTTACCCCCTCCCCGCTAGCCTGGTGCCCCGTGACATATGCCCCATCTGCCACACTTTAGCCACACCTCTGACCACTGGCAAATGGCACAGCGCCCCCCCCCCGAAAAATTGAAATGCCCCCCCCCTCGGGAAAAATGTCTGACAGAAACACTACCTATTACTATTGATAAACATCGAAATTAAGGGCTTTAAAAAAAAACACCAATATAGTAAAAAAAATTATTAATAATAATTAATTTGTCTCCTATAAAAACACATTTATAATAAGTCCCTGATTGTCTTTGGCCGGAATGAACAGTTCCTTTAACGTGTTCTTGCTGTTATAAGCCGGAACTGCCTGTCACGGCCTCATCGCTGTCTGGATGAAAGTATGGGCCCCAGCGTGGGCCCATATCATAATTGTACCAATTTAGTTTTTCTATATGTTTGGGGGGGGGGGGCCTTAAAAAATTTAGTCCGATAAATATTAAAGTTAAAAGTTGTGCCATAAAAATCTGTTAAAAATAGCCAAGTTATAGTTTTATTAAATTGAAAGTATGGGCCCCAGCGTGGGCCCATATCATAATTGTACCAATTTAGTTTTTCTATATGTTTGGGGGGGGGGGGCTTATAAAAATTAGTCCGATAAATAATAAAGTTAAAAGTTGTGCCATCAAAATCTGTTTAAAATAGCCAAGTTATAGTTTTATTAAATTATCGAACTTTCTTGAAGCGTCTAGACCGACCCCTGAATAATGCAGTATGGACTATGAAGTGTTTTGCTACCAAGCTATGCCTATATCTATCAACTGACATAGAACCTATAGCGTTCTCTAAGCCTATTGATATTTACGTAGCTTATATAAAGAAAAATGAAATGAGCCCACGGCCTCAGAGGAATGTATATTATGAGTTCAGTACCCTTCGGAATTCCAACATGAATAATCAAGTGTATGTGTGCTAAGTTTGATCCAGGTCCATCTATTTATTTAGAACTATTAGAATTATTTGTCGAGCATCATATTTATAAAGCTCATATAATGGAGGGAAAAAAACGAATTTAGGGCCCCTGGCCCCAAATGGAAAGATATAAAAAGTTCATAACCCCCCAAGAGTTCCTTCCGTACAAAGATGGATATATGTGCCAAGTTTGGGCCAGATCCATCAATCCATGTAAAAGCCTTTCTGGAACAAACAAACCAACGTACTTTCACTTTTTCATGTACTAGCCAATATACTCGTCATTGCCCGGCATTGCAAGCGGAAAAAAAACAACAACTTCTACAACCTTTCAGCTAATATCAAAATCAAGGCCCTGAAAAAAAAAAAAAACACAAAGCGAAGAAAGAATTATTTTTTAACAATTTTCTACTCCAAAAATACATGTATCAAATACGATCCCAAAGTGATCCCTTTTCCCATTAGGTTTCTGATCCCCAGTGAGATCCCTTCCCTTTTGGGATTCCAAACCCATTGCTATCAAGATTCAGATAGCATCCCGTTTCCGCATTGGATCCCATATCCCAATCGGATCCTTTTCCTGGTTGGTTCCCAACCCCAATCGGATCCTTTTCCGGGTTGGTTCCCAACCCCAATCGGATCCTTTTCCTGGTTGGTTCCCAACCCCAATCGGATCCTTTTCCTGGTTGGTTCCCAACCCCAATCGAATCATTTTCCTGGTTGGTTCCCAACCCCAATCGAATCCTTTTCCTGGTTGGTTCCCAACCCCAATCGAATCCTTTTCCTGGTTGGTTCCCAACCCCAATCGGGATCACGAGCGGATCCCGTTTCCAAATGATGGATCCCATATCTTGTTGGTGATTCCCAATCCCGATTGGGAACCCTTTTCCTGTGGATCCCGTTCCCACTGGGCTCCTTTCCAAGTACGATCGCATTTCCCAATGCGATCCCGATTAGTTCGCGATCCCTACTGTGGGATCCCGATCATATAGCGCAGAAAATCGAGAAGGTTGGAAAATACTGTTTAAAGGCAACTGTTAGGGGCGGGGGGGGGGGGGGGGGACACGCAGACTTTCATTAAACGTCTAATAATTTAGTTCTCTCTTTCTCTCTCTCTCAATCTATGTAATTTTCTCTGAATCCCTGCACAACTCCAACTCCACTGTCATGTAATGGAAACATTTAGCCTAACACAAACCATTCAACCAGCACACATTTACAATCAAGACTCCAATCCTATTCATACGACTACATTACTTCAGCATAATCATGTTACAATCAATTTAGTTCTCTCTTTCTCTCTCTCTCTCAATCTATGTAATTTTCTCTGAATCCCTGCACAACTCCAACTCCACTGTCATGTAATGGAAACATTTAGCCTAACACAAACCATTCAACCAGGACACATTTACAATCAAGACTCCAATCCCATTCATACGACTACATTACTTCAGCAACGTCATGTTACAATCAATACTCCAATCCCATTCATATGACTACATTACTTCAGCATCATCATGTTACAATCAAGACTCCAATCCCATTCATACTACATTACTTCAGCAACATCACGTTACAATCAATACTCCAATCCCATCCATATGACTACATTACTTCAGCAACATCATGTTACAATCAATACTCCAATACCATTTATATGACTACATTACTTCAGCCACATCATGTTACAATCAATACTCCAATCCCATTCATATGACTACATTACTTCAGCAACATCATGTTACAATCAATACTCCAATACCATTCATATGACTACATTACTTCAGCATCATCATGTTACAATCAATACTCCAATCCCATTCATATGACTACATTACTTCAGCATCATCATGTTACAATCAAGACTCCAATCCCATTCATATGACATACATTACTTCAGCATCATCATGTTACAATCAAGACTCCAATCCCATTCATACTACATTACTTCAGCAACATCACGTTACAATCAATACTCCAATCCCATCCATATGACTACATTACTTCAGCATCATCATGTTACAATCAAGACTCCAATCCCATTCATAATACATTACTTCAGCCACATCATGTTACAATCAATACTCCAATCCCATTCATATGACTACATTACTTCAGCAACATCATGTTACAATCAATACTCCAATACCATTCATATGACTACATTACTTCAGCATCATCATGTTACAATCAATACTCCAATCCCATTCATATGACTACATTACTTCAGCATCATCATGTTACAATCAAGACTCCAATCCCATTCATATGACATACATTACTTCAGCATCATCATGTTACAATCAAGACTCCAATCCCATTCATAATACATTACTTCAGCAACATCATGTTACAATCAATACTCCAATCCCATTCATACGACTACATTACTTCAGCATCATCATGTTACAATCAATACTCCAATCCAATTCATACTACATTACTTAAGCAACATCATGTTACAATCAATACTCCAATCCCATTCATATGACTACATTACTTCAGCATCATCATGTTACAATCAAGACTCCAATCCCATTCATACTACATTACTTCAGCAACATCATGTTACAATCAATGCTCCAATCCCATTCATATGACTACATTACTTCAGCATCATCATGTTATAATCAAGACTCCAATCCCATTCATATGACTACATTACTTCAGCAACATCATGTTACAATCAATACTCCAATCCCATTCATATGACTACATTACTTCAGCATCATCATGTTACAATCAAGACTCCAATCCCATTCATTTGACTACATTACTTCAGCATCATCATGTTACAATCAATACTCCAATCCCATTCATATGACATACATTACTTCAGCATCATCATGTTACAATCAAGACTCCAATCCCATTAATACTACATTACTTCAGCAACATCATGTTACAATCAATACTCCAATCCCATTCATATGACTACATTACTTCAGCATCATCATGTTACAATCAAGACTCCAATCCCATTCATACTACATTACTTCAGCAACATCATGTTACAANCTCGCAGCCCTACCACATGAACTCGCAGCCCTACCACATGAACTCGCAGCCCTACCACATGAACTCGCAGCCCTACCACATGAACTCGCAGCCCTACCACATGAACTCGCAGCCCTACCACATGAACTCGCAGCCCTACCACATGAACTCGCAGCCCTACCACATGAACTCGCAGCCCTACCACATGAACTCGCAGCCCTACCACATGAACTCGCAGCCCTACCACATGAACTCGCAGCCCTACCACATGAACTCGCAGCCCTACCACATGAACTCGCAGCCCTACCACATGAACTCGCAGCCCTACCACATGAACTCGCAGCCCTACCACATGAACTCGCAGCCCTACCACATGAACTCGCAGCCCTACCACATGAACTCGCAGCCCTACCACATGAACTCGCAGCCCTACCACATGAACTCGCAGCCCTACCACATGAACTCGCAGCCCTACCACATGAACTCGCAGCCCTACCACATGAACTCGCAGCCCTACCACATGAACTCGCAGCCCTACCACATGAACTCGCAGCCCTACCACATGAACTCGCAGCCCTACCACATGAACTCGCAGCCCTACCACATGAACAACCAGCTTGTTGTTACCATTTTCTTAAGCGTTTTACTAGCCAGTCCACGCAATGGCCTGCATAGATTAGGTGTTGCCCTGATTGTATGCCCGTAAGCCTCTCAAGTATAGGGCCCCTTAGCCTCTCAAGTATAGGGCCCCTAATCCTCTCAAGTTTAGGGCCCCAAAGCTCCTCAAGTATAGGACCCTAATCCTCTCAAGTTTAGGGCCCAAAGCCCCTCAAGTATAGCGCCCCTAATCCTCTCAAGTTTAGGGGCCCAAAGCCCCTGAAGTATAGGGCCCCTAATCCTCTCACGTTCAGGGCCCCAAAGTATAGGGTCCCTAAGCCCCTCAAGTATAGGGTCCCTAAGCCCCTCAAGTATAGGGTCCCTAAGCCCCTCAAGTATAGGGTCCCTAAGCCCCTCAAGTATAGGGTCCCTAAGCCCCTTAAGTATAGGGTCCCTAAGCCCCTCAAGTATTGGGCCCCTAAGCCTCTCAAGTATATGGCCCCTAATCCTCTAAAGTATAGGGCCCATAAGCCCCTCAAGTATAGGGTCCCTAAGCCCCTCAAGTATAGGGCCCCTAAGCCTCTCAAGTAAAGGGCCCCTAAAGTATAGGGCCCCTAAGCTCTTTAAGTGTAAGGCCTGTTACAGGGCGGTTTCTACTACTTATAAGAAACGTACTTTAAAAGACCCCGGGACCCGGGCATAAGTGCCCCCCCCCTCCTTTTTTTTTTTTACATTATATTAGAAACCGGTAGTCTGGTGATGCCTATAAACGCATATTTAATTTGAGAATTGTTGAAATTTTCACACTTTTTAAATCCTATATTACCTTCGCTTTAGTTCGTGGCTGGCAGGCAAAATCCTCTGACGGCCAATTGACCCACTTTCGGTCAACCTATCGAGCTGAAACGTGGAGCATAGACTCGTTATCGACGACAACACATTCTTTCAAGTTTTCAACCCCATCCCCTAACCCCTCCCCCTCCCCCCTCCAAAGTAAGTTTTTCCTGTTGTTCAAGGGAAGATGAAGGAGATGTGATTTCATGTAATAAAATTCACGATATCTGGGATAAAAGAGATTCTTAAAACTATCACAAGTGCGTTTGGTGCGTAATATTTTTTTTGTTTTTTTTTTCTGAAATAAATCTACTGTGTAAAAGCGTGTGATAGGTACATTAGAGTATTAATATAGTTCAGGGGCTTGAAAAATTGTACGGTTGCAAAGACTTCTTATAAATTGTGTTACTTGTATGCATGTTTTTCAAATTTTCAGCCCCACACTCATTGCTCAATATATTTTAATAAAGGATGTACCTATACGAAAAGTATTGTTTTTAGTGGTTGTTAAATTTAATTTTTTTTTTTTCTTAGGAGATTGTTGAGATTCTAATTCAGCATGTAAGGTAATCAATACATCAGGACCACCTTGGTTCAAAAGAAGTCATTTACATGACAATTATTGACAATGGTTTGTGTACACCATGTTTAATTCTTAGACCATGTTTAATTCTTAGACCATGTTTAATTCTTAGACCATTTTTAATTCTTAGACCATGTTTAATTCTTAGACCATGTTTAATTCTTAGACCATGTTTAATTCTTAGACCATGTTTAATTCTTAGACCATGTTTAATTCTTAGACCATGTTTAATTCTTAGTGTTGAAAAGGATTGTGGTATATTGTTTGTTTCAAATATTCACCTAAATTTAACTATCAAAATGTCAATTAAAAAAAAAATACAACCATTAAGGGGAGACAACAAAATAATTGTGATACCATCATTTCACATGTGAAATTTCTACACATTGGAGATTAAAGTTGGATTAGAAATAGTGAAAACAGTGAGACCAATAATCAAACAACTCTTTAGTGAATTAGTACTAAAAATTTGTTTAATGCCTTTTGAATGCTACAAATGTCCAAATGTAATGTTTACAAAAACCAAGAAAGTCTCAAACGTTGGCCCCTAGCACTGGTTTCAATTCAAAAGGAAAGCACAATTGCAATGATGTCATGGTTGACAGTGGACACCAAAAGTAGGCCCTGTAGCTACTCATCCATCAAATGACTTCGACTATTTCAGTTACAGTTAGATCGATAAAGCTTTAAACACTGCAGCCAATACAAAATAACGACATAAGCAGAAGTGGAATAAATAAAAAAAAACATCATTTCTATACAGCACAGTTGTCCATCTTAACTAATGATTCAGACGCTAATAGAAGCTCAAGGCATAAAACAATGCTTTCAAAATTTCTTTTTTGCTAGATACATAGATAGAGACATCAGCACTGTCTGGCCAGGATACAATTGTGAAGTCTGGCCATGATACAATTGTCAAGTCTAGCCATGATACAATTATCAATTCTGCCCATGATACAATTGTCAACTTCAATGGCATCATTTGAAAATAATAAGTTCTTGATGTCTAGCAGTGCTGTACCGGTATGTAGAATCATTATAAAGGTACAAGTGAAGTTCTACAATAAAGGTTATTAAGTTAGCACACTAATATAGTATGTGGGCATACACTTCTAGATTCTAGAATCACAAAGTTAGCACACTAATATATTATGTGGGCATACACTTCTAGATTCTAGAATCACAAAGTTAGCACACTAATATATTATGTGGGCATACACTTCTAGATTCTAGAATCACAAAGTTAGCACACTAATATATTATGTGGGTTTACACTTCTAGATTCTAGAATCACAAAGTTAGCACACTAATATATTATGTGGGCATACACTTCTAGATTCTAGAATCATAAAGTTAGCACAATAATATATTATGTGGGCATACACTTCTAGATTCTAGAATCATAAAGTTAGCACACTAATATATTATGTGGGCATACACTTCTAGATTCTAGAATCACAAAGTAAGCACACTAATATAGTTTATGGGCATACATTTCTAGATTCTAGAATCACAAAGTTAGCACACTAATATTGTTTATGGGCATACACTTCTAGATTCTAGAATCACAGCTAAGCACTGAACTCATTGACCAAAACACAGTGAAGACAACAGAATGTGTGTAGTGTACAGACATGACAGGACACTGGTAGCAGCATATCAGAGAAACAATTGGCCAGACATTGATTGATAGCAACTGAGAGAATCAAATGTGGTGCAGCAGTGCAGATTAGCCCTGCACAAAGGAGAGAATCAAATGTGGTGCAGCCGTGCAGATTAGCCCTGCACAAAGGAGAGAATCAAATGTGGTGCAGTGCAGATTGGCCCTGAACAACTGTGCTTATGAAGCTAACTATACAATGAACCACACAGACATGTACAAAAAACTCACAAGAAAGCATTTACTCTGAAGTAATTTCAGTAAGCATTTGCAGTGGTTCAAAAAACATGACAAAAAAATGTACAAAAAAACCCCACCAAATTAAATGGCAGCAAGGGTCGTGGCCTTTGGGGGCCCTGCAGCAAGGGACGTGGCCTTTGGGGGCCCTTCAGCAAGGGACGTGGCCTTTTGGGGGGCATGCACACCTAATCACATCGGGAGAAAAGAGATGAAATCTGATTGGATAAAACGAAGTTATCATTTTAAGTAAGATTAAATAAAACAAGTAAAAAAATGTAATGAACTTTGAAGCACACTAAATTTGAAACCCACCAATACCCATCGCGTGCCAACTCTCGCCCTTGCACAGGAGAAAGTAGCGATCAGAAAATGTGGTTGGTGATAAAGCAGAATGTGACCAAAAAATCCACAATGAGGTATGAACTCGACCTGCACTTGTTGAACTACACCAACTGACGGCCGTAAATCCAGGGGTAACATGACACTGGCGATTGATCAAAAGAAGAGTCCTATCAATTAATCATTTTATTCTATGTCCTTCCACTTGATCATTTTATGCTATATCCTTTCACTTAATCATTTTGTTGTAAGTCCTTTCAATAAATCAGTTTATTATATTTCCTTCCACTTTATTGCACTCTTTTCAACAACTATTTGATGTCAGTCTAAGACTAAGAGGCACTTCCTTAATTAGATATAAAGCAAATGACTCAAAGTCAAAGCCAATAGGAAGAGAAATCAAGTAAAAACATGTACTCATGTACGATACAATAAAAACATTACCAAACATAAACATGCACATTTTCATAAATGCAGTCAATAAAAGCTTTTTTTTAGTGATTTAAATAATACCATTCTGAATAGACCAAATTTAAACAAAATATGCATCATACAATTACATTTCATTGGACCAGAACATCACGACCAAATTCCTACTGGCTAGAAATAGAAACCAAAGAATACGGGAAGTTTTCCAGATAGTCATACCAACACCATTGGGGAAAGAAAGACGATATTTCATTGACAAGTTGAGACTGCAGTTTTATAGGGTACATAGAATATACTTGAAAATTTTACTTAAATCTTAACAATGCCGTAGTGGCACGATGTTAAAACATGGTTCAATTAAATTAAAGTTTGTACCGTATTTCAAAAAAAAATATAACAGAGGCAGTCGATGAAATTAAGTATGTACGAATGCAGGCTGCATAGGATCTAGCTAGATTATGTCAGCTGAAGCTGCATAAGATTTAGCTAGATTATGTCAACTTAAGCTTCATAACATCTAGCTAGATAATGTCAACTGAAGCTGCATAACATCTAGCTAGATTATGTCGGCTGAAGCTGCATAAGATCTAGCTAGATAATGTCAACTGAAGCTGCATAACATCTAGCTAGATTACGTCAACTGATGCTGAAACTTCGTCTATAGCCACCAAATAAGTCATAAATCATGGATTGAGGGGCGGGGGAATCACCCCACTCGTCCCTAAATATCGACCATTTGGATCTTTGGGATGATTACTGCTGATGTTGATGTTAGTATTAAGGTTTAGATCTGAATACTAAGAAACAAAACATGACTACAGAAACAATCAGTGTACCTGGACTTTCTGAACCATCGCTTATAGTTTAAGGATACTCGTGATGAAATTAATTAGTATAAACAAAAAATTACAATTTACTACGACTGATTTATTTATAAATGAAAATGGCACAAGTCATATTTGATTCCATCACTTTCACAATATACAAATTATATATTTTTTAAAAAGTACTGTTAATGTTAACACTTTTATTGAATAATGATAACCAACGTCATGTAGCACCCCTTGAACATGTCACAAGCACACACCAACACACCTACGCACCAACACACATGACAGTGATCAAATGATCCAGAACAATATCATGTAGCACACCTTGAACATGTCACGGGCACACACCAAAACACCTACGCACCAACACACATGACAGTGATCAAATGATCCAGAACCAATATCATGTGGCACTCCTTGAACATGTCACGGGCACACACCAACACACCTACGCACCAACACACATGACAGTGATCAAATGATCCAGAACCAATATCATGTAGCACACCTTGAACATGTCACGGGCAGACACCAACACACATGACAGTGATCAAATGATCCAGAACCAATATCATGTAGCACACCTTGAACATGCCAAGGGCACACACCAACACACCTACGCACCAACACACATGACAGTGATCAAAGTATCAGAACCAATATCATGTAGCACACCTTGAACATGTCACCGGCACACACCAACACACATGACAGTGATCAAATGATCCAGAACCAATATCATGTAGCACACCTTGAACATGTCACGGGCAGACACCAACACACATGACAGTGATCAAATGATCCAGAACCAATATCATGTAGCACACCTTGAACATGCCAAGGGCACACACCAACACACCTACGCACCAACACACATGACAGTGATCAAAGTATCAGAACCAATATCATGTAGCACACCTTGAACATGTCACCGGCACACACCAACACACATGACAGTGATCAAATGATCCAGAACCAATATCATGTAGCACACCTTGAACATGTCACGGGCAGACACCAACACACATGACAGTGATCAAATGATCCAGAACCAATATCATGTAGCACACCTTGAACATGTCAAGGGCACACACCAACACACCTACGCACCACACACATGACAGTGATCAAAGTATCAGAACCAATATCATGTAGCACACCTTGAACATGTCACGGGCAGACACCAACACACATGACAGTGATCAAATGATCCAGAACCAATATCATGTAGCACACCTTGAACATGTCAAGGGCACACACCAACACACCTACGCACCAACACACATGACAGTGATCAAATTATCAGAACCAATATCATAGAGCACACCTTGAACATGTCAAGTGCACAGACCTACACTTGACAGTAATCAAAGTATCATAAGGGAGATAAAACATTTGTAGATAACAACAGAAATTAGTCTATTGCAATTGTAGACCAGTCCAAGCAGTAATGAATCTCCAAAAGAGCAAACCAAATGTATGCTGAACTTGGAGCAACCTTAAAGGAATACCACAAAAACATGTCTTAGTGACAAGCATACAGGAAGAGATTCAACAATTCCTTGTGAGGAACACCTCATTTGTCGGTGTTGAGAAAATTGATGACGCATGATCTTATCCCCAGAATTAAGGCTGCAGCCGTGCAAGCTGTGAATCTGTTCAACGACAACGCAATGCCTCATTTCCGTGACGTGATCAAGACGAGGCTAAAACATGACGTGTCATTGAAAAGGTTCCTTGCTCAAGCTGCATACAAAGCAAAGATTCCTGTGAGCTGACATGATGGGGATTCCGTTGGTGACAGTGGAAGTCATCCTACACAATAAGCTCCCATCTCCACACATCCCCTCGCACCGGCCAAAATTTAAGTAAATTCATCAATTTTATTACTTCATATCAAATTTGAATAAATTTAAATAATACAACTATTAAAGGTTATACATCAAAGGGTTAACTGTAGAGAATTTTTGTTTCAAGGAAAAAGTAGTTAAAAATGTGAAGTGGAATTTGACAGACTCTGCCGTGCCATGCACGTTCTTCTTGGCGTAGAAATTTACTACTGAATTCAGAAAAATTAAATGAGTGCCCTAAGCGATAAATATTGAAAAGCAAGAACACTAAGTTATGAAAACAGAAAATTTTATGATGATACAAATATGAATTGTAATATTGATGAAATAATTTATAAATTATAGGAAAGGATCAAATTTAGAACGCAAATTTTTTTTGTCTTTAAATAATTACCTGCCACTTCTGGAAGCAATTCTTGTATTTTAACAATTCTTTATACGCAATATCTTGCTTTTTTATAAGGTGAAGAAATACTTTGTGAGGAATTTTTCTGCTTAATTAAGAAAGGATATGAAAAATGACACAAGAAAGGTATTACATAAACTAATTCAAAGTATGCAGACTGTTAGGAACAATGCAGACTGTTAGGAACAATGCAGACTGTTAGGAACAATGCAGACTGTTAGGAACAATGCAGACTGTTAGGAACAATGCAGACTGTTAGGAACAATGCAGACTGTTAGGAACAATGCAGACTGTTAGGAACAATGCAGACTGTTAGGAACAATGCAGACTGTTAGGAACAATGCAGACTGTTAGGAACAATGCAGACTGTTAGGAACAAAGTATTTGAAAGAAAAAAAAAAAAGAATTTCGATTTTAAATTAGTTGTCTGCATTTCATTCACGTAAATTAAGATTTTTGTAAAAAAACACTTAAGTCATTCACACACACAAATTAAATAGTCACGGTTGATAAATCACTTATCATCTATTGTAAAAAAAAACAACACTTAAGTCGTTCACACGCACAAATTAAATAGTCACGGTTGATAAATCACTTATCAGCTATTGTAAAAAAAAAAAAAATAATTTAATCTTCAAACCTGTTATGTTTCTAATAAACAAATATGCACCCCTGATCAATTTTAGCAGTGAAAAGATTAAAAAAATGAAATGCACTAAGAAAATACATCTCACTGGGAATGAAATAAAATGAAAGATAACATTTCAAAAGTGCCATTAACCTGGTCATCAGAATTAGTGAAAAATAATAATTGATAGATTGGAATCTGAGGCTATTTTCAAATAACAACATGAATGATTGTGAAAGCTTTGTGACATTAACGACTACATGGCACTCAAAATCTTCGTATACTTTAAAAGTACTTGTTCGTTTTTTTTTTTATAAAAAGGGAAAGGTATACAAAATGGATACACGCCAACGATTGAAGAAAAAGAAAAGACTAATTACAGTTTGACAGTTATGTTGTAGTTTGACATGATTAACACTTTTAATGTTGTAGTATGACATAATGCACACTTTTAATGTCGTAGTATGACATGATGCGCACTTTTAATGTTGTAGTATGACATGATGCGCACTTTTAACTGAAAGGCTAAACTCCCTGAACTGATTCACAGATAACTGTAATGATATGAAGACTCAAAACATTTCACATTTCACTCAGCCATTTCTTGGAAATGCTTACATCACAATCTCCTTATGAGAATTCATAAATATTAACATCAGTGGTCACATAATGAGCATTTTTGCTGTCCCACTCTCCGTCATTGGCAATGTACAAGTTGCCATTCTCACAAAATGCCATGGCAAAAGGCTGCTTTACAGTTTCAATGGGAAAGTTTAGATCGGCGAGCAAAGCTCCAGTACTGGAAAACAGTTTAATTTTACTGTTTTTCTTGTTGCAGCAAATAATCTTATCTTTTATAGCTGCAAAATTCCACACGTCTGAGGCTCCCGACTCCAAATCCACAAGAAATTCTAATTCAGCATTTAAAGAAATGCATACGAGGCGTACTGCGACATCTGGTAATCGCTCCAGGTAAACAACGGATCCGGTGGGGCTCAGACTCGAGACCAATTCTGGTCCTTGCTTTTGTGCGGTCAGCAGAGCGGTGTGTGCGACATTATCCTGAATGCTCACAAGGTCAATTTTGTTATCAGTGTACGCTGCACATGCAATCACATTGTCTTTCACATATGCCACACCATAATATTGTGCTTCAGAAGCAATATCTCTGAGGTACTCCAATCGCTTTTTTGACACCCGCACTAAGCTAAGTTTCTTGCCTTCCCTGCTGATAACTATTGTGTCAGCATTAAGCCTGGTCATGTAATAGGGTCTGGGTAACTCAAGTCTTGTGACAAAATTGTGAGTCAGTGCATCAGTGGAAGAGCTCGTCCTGGTGACCTCATAGAGTTTTAGACAGTTGTTTATTATGTCAACAACCACAAGGCAGCCAATGTTGTCCAGCACCACCATTGAGCTGATCCCAGCACTGCTTTTGTCACCCAAGGCGTGGGGGTCAAAAGTGCTCAGTTTAGTGATGACAGAATATTTGCCTGGTAGTTTCGGAGGCTGTGAAGTTAAAGCAAAAGGATTGTGCCAGCTCTGCTCCTCAACATCCGTATTGCTATTAATGTGCTGCCCACAGGTTTCAGGTTTTATTTTTTTCAAAGGATCACCAAGTTGCTGTTCCTGCCGCACATGCTGAACTTTATTTTGCTGCTGCTTTTGTTTCTTCTGTTGCTGCAGCTGATGTTGTCGATTCTGAAACAGGCGTTGTTTCTGGGAATTCTGATACATCATAGACTTTGCAATTTTGGACTGGGGCCCTTGAGCAAGCTGCTGCTGCTGTTGCTGCATGAAAGCATTGATCAGGAGTTGGAACTGATGCTGAAATCGATCTTGCTGTTGGTGCTGCTTCTGGGCAACCATTTGCTTCAGCCTTTCAGTTTCCTGCATGAGTTGCCGGAGCTGATAATTCTGACTCGCAGCAAGCTGCATATGTTGGATCTTTTGAGAAATCTCATTTAGTTGCTGCTCCATGCTTCCCTGCGGCACACCCGTAAAGGCATTCATGAGACTTCCTTGAGCATTTTGCAACATCCCCGAGCCGATCGGATTCTGATGAAACGGGAAAGAGAATCCTCCCTGCCTAGACTGAGCTCCAAATTGTTGTTCTGTCCCTTTCAGTGATTTGTTTTGCGACTGGTTCTGATGAATCTGGAAAAGTTTGGACTGTCTCACCGGACCACTGACATTATGAGCCATTTGATTATGACCTTGGTTTTGGGATGTCAAACCGACAGAAGGATTGTGAATAATACTTTCCATAGGCCGTGTTCGACTTTGGTTAGAAAAATTGAAGCCCATACTCCCAAAGCCGGTCTGGCCTGAAGATACAGGATTCATATTACGCATGGTGCCAAAGTTGGTAAGTGCTGGACGCTGCTGCTGCTGAATCATTGTGTTCAAATTAGAAAATCTGAAAGGAACCTGACCAGGGGCTTGAAGCAGGTTTGGTCTGGGTCCTAAAAGTCCAGGCTGATGCACAAATGGGGTTTTAGAAGTGTGAGACATCCCTTTGAACTTAAAAAGATCTTGCTTTTTCTGAGGAGTACTCTGCGTCCCCTGGGCATTCCTTTTCTTTGCAGCAATATGCTGCCCAAAATTTAATTGATCATTGCTGACTTCAGGCTTTAACTTGGCAGCCGGGTTCTGCTCTGGTCCTTTATTTCCAAAATATGGCACGGCGTTGCCATTTCGATTAGCTTTACCACTTGGGAAAGTCTTTTTAGTCTTGCTATCTCTTCCTTTAGAGGACTGTGTTTTGTTCTTTGAATTAGAAAGTTTACCGGCTGAAGTATCATTTTCTGATGTTTCTGAAATACACCCACTTTCTTCGGGGCCAGAATCTGAAAAAACTGGAGATCCACTGGATTCTAGTTCAATCTGATCAAGGTTCAGCAATTCCTTAATACTTTTGGCTATAAGATCATTCTTTAAGCCAAACTTATCAGGACCCTGTTGCTTTTTAATTAAAGAAAGTCGACCGATTTCTCCTACAATCCTGTTAATATCAGACTTTGGAACATCAGCTTGAAAACAGTTGCAAATTTCTGCGCACTGTATTAAATCTTGATTAAGTTTTGCAATTCTATCAGCCATAGCTTGGCAAAATGTGTCATGTGTTTTGAATTTTCCCCAAGCTTCATCTTCCAAGATGCTATCTGTATTACTAATTATGGAATCAACTTCTCCAAGAGATGCTCTCAGTGAGCTGAATTGTCCAGCGCTCTGGTTAATTTCATCGTTCAGCCGACTCTGACAAGCCTCTATAGCGGCAGTGAGACGAGATGCAGCATCACGAACAGCTTGTGCTTTTCGTTGCTGCGTCTGTAGAGAACCAAAAATAAAATCATTTGAATAAATGTGATTGACAAAAGTGGCTCGAGGGGTTTGGCATGAACTGTTTCTATAAATGCATCAGGATGAATGGCTTGGTGAACAAATTTGTATCAACTAATGCAAGCCACTTTAGAAAAAGGTTATAATTTTCTAATGAAATAGTTGATAGATGGATTCCATGTAAAAGTGGTTAGACACAAGATACAGAATTAAATGACATAAAATTTGGTACTATTTACATTTATTTCAAGCATATTGGTATAAAGTCATTTTTTACTATCTTTGTATAGTACGACACTTGACCTGGTGGCCATCTTGCATTAAGAACAAGTTGTCTACATATTTTAATATAAATTTTTTTTTTTACTTCTAGTAAATATAGGCTGACAATTATTATTGTCATGGTCAATGTCAAATAATGGATAAGCATGAAAGCACTGTTATTTTTTTTAGAACTGCTACAGTGAAGTATTTATAAGTCTGTAAAAGAATTGACATTTCTATTTTTCTTATTGCTTGCATTCAGACGCATTGTCAGTTATTAAGTCATGTTGTGTCTGTTAGATTATTTTCTCTGTATTTTGTTTAATATTTAATGTGCTTTCTAAAAGTTTTCCTTAGAAAAGGAAAACTGTAGAGAATTAGTTTGAAAAAAATATATTTCAATTAAAAAGTAGATTTCAGAGGAAATCAATACAACAGATGCTAACTCAAATATTATGTCTTTTTCATGTTTCGTCTGTTACAATTCTAAAATGTATTATTTTTACTATTATGCTTAATATACATTTATAAATACTATTTTTTTCTCCATTCTATCAGCTAAAGACCCAAAACCAAGTATAGTTATTTTATATTGAACACGCTAAATAGCATTTTTCATTTATACTAGATGCAAATTGAAATTGTTTTCTAAAAGTTATGTTCACCACTACCTTTTCAAAATCCTCAAGTCGCCCTTGGATGGTTTTTAGAGTTTTTGACAATGTTCCCACTTCAGTATGCAGTTTTCTCTCTAGAGCTTCTCCTTTGCCTTTTCCTTCTTGACGTTGTTTTTTGAATTGCGTCTTTCCATCATGGACATGAAGACGCTGGAAAAGAACAAAATTATTAAACACATACAGTGACATACGCTCTAATAATAGATTCATTTTTGCCTATAATTTTTAATAGACTTCAACTCCATGTTTTTGAATGGTCAATAATTTAAGGTAATGGACCATTTCTAAAACACATTTAAACCATACTTGCTGCTACATAATAACTGCATGGAAGGGTGAAAATGGCAGAGATTTACAGATTGCTGAATAATGTTAAGGTCCGGACTTATGTTGAGCACTGAGCACACTTTCTATGGACATAAATTGATGAGTGTCCACAAATATAACCAATTTCTAATACAAAATTTGAAGTGACTTGTATAATATAAATATATTTTTATCAAAATCCCACTTAAATTTTTTGTTGGAAAAATATTGTAGAGGATTCAGGAGAAAAACCAATGAATTCTCTCAAAAGATTGATATCTACCTTATTAGGTGTTCCTATAGTTACATTTGGTACATCAGAATTAAAAGTTCCTGCCAAAAACATGTGGTACCGAACTTCAGCATCTTCATAAAACTGTTGCTTGAACCAAACAGTTTCTTGTTCTAGGTATAACTTGTCCTACAAAAGAAAGAGTATCAGGTTTCAATAGTGTGTACATTCAAGCATTTAAAACAAAATCTTTGATACTTAGAATTCAATCATTTATCAAGTTGAAATTTTTAAGAGATAAGAAGAGTTTGACAAAAAAAAAAAGAATTTATTCTATACATTTATTTATCATATTCATCTCTTTTCCTCATGTAGGACTTATTTATAATATAATAGGTGTAAAATGTTTTAGTACATGTTAAAAAAGGAAAGTTAAATGTTTATTACGGTTGCATAAAATTAGAATTTTTAAAAAACTTACATTAGAATTAGACTTTTCTTTACTTTCTGGAAGCTCACATTTAATATCATCCAAAGAAGTCATACAATCACCAGATTCATTGTGGAACATTCTATCTCCACTGCTATCATTTATTGAAAGCTGTTGAAATATTGCTTCTGCTTCTTCAATTTGTGGCTGCTTCAGCCATACTGTTTCAAGGAGGAGTGGTTCCTTTTCAACATCTTTCTCTTCAGAGATATCTGTACCCGGAGTTGCCATTATTGTCCCTTTCTTTTTAAAGAATGCAATTACAAAATGATATCTTTCACTGTTATGACAACACTAAATGCAGTATTATAAAGCAAAAGCGAAATTTTTTTTTAAAATCCATCCAAATTTTTTTTTAAAATCCATCCAAATTTCACATCATAAATACAATATAACTTTCATTTATTCTTAATGTTTCCCTGAACCCAAGTCCACCCCATTCCCTTCTCTCATTTTCAAATAATCTCCCCCCCCCCCCCCATAAAAGTTCTTAATTTTCCACTGCATTGCAGTCACATTTCACCCTCCCCCTCCTCTGCTGTTCCAGTACTTTTTTGTACACCCTCTTCTGATCTGCTCACAAATGAGCTTTCCGCCCACTTCCCCTAAATAAACAATCAAATTATTTATAGACAATTATTTGTTAAAGTCTCACTGGCTTTCTTTGCTCTGTTTGTGTATAAATGGACACACTTTCTCAGTCTGTCAAGAACATTCCACCTCCTAGCCTCCTTGCAATATCTCCAATACATAATATATTAATATATGGATGGTGCCCCAATGTTTGATCATAATTATAATGTCAGAATGGTGCGATTTCATTTTGAGTTATTATTGGTATGCCAACAACATGAGGCATCCTGATCTGATAGGCTAGGGTAAATGGGGGTTCAGTGTAGGCCTGGGCGTAACCTAATAAATAAAAATAATAATAATTAATCCCCTAGTCCTAGCCCGCCTTTCTAACCTAAAGCTGGATAGTGGCATAATAAAGGCAAAATGCAATGGCAACTCAAGGCTAACTATAACCAAAAAATAAATATTTCATTTTGAAGTATGCCTATTTATCTTTATTAATTATTATTAGGTACATTACATGATTACACACACATGACATAGACGGATAGACCGATACATTTAGTTTAGGGATAAATTTAGGACATAAGTTCGCCATGGTAAAAAACGCGGTGCTATCTCTCACGTTTACCCACTTTTCAATAGTATAGTTACAGTATAGTATAAGTTGACTACTAACCTACTACTAGTACTATATCTACTCATCTGCATCTACTTAAACTTGTAGGCTGATACACTGATAGTATAGTAGGGCCTTGGGCCAGGGTCTCGGTGTCAGTTTTGGAAGTTAGTGGGCGAGTTTAGCCAGTAGTTGCCATAGTGTTAACAAGTACTATTACTGAATCACATTAATCCATCTTGAATACATGGGCTAAAGAAATGAACTAAAATTTACTATTAGATAGGCCAATATAATGTATATAACCAGTCGTATTTGGTCGCTATTTCTAAAACTAATACTTACTAACACGGTATCACTTCTTGTTTAACCTCATTATAATAGGGTCATATCGATATGTATTTTGTTTTTGAAACAGTGAATATGAAGCAACGATTATATTATTAAGAGTTATTGATGTGATGCGTTGCCGGACATTGATATGATGAGAATGAAATGACAATCATAAAAATTGTGGTTCAAGGCACAGAACATATTAATATCTACTTCAAAACGTCAAAAGTTTTTCATTGATCATGTTTAAATAAATATATCGCATTTTCTATTTGTAATGATGTTTAAGATTGCATAATGGTACAGTTCATTATGTCAATTTAAGTAATCATTCATTGTTTGGGCTATTTAAGATAGGCCTAATATACTCGAACTTTGAATAGCTGCAGAGGGGGAAATGACTTAAAGACTATGACTTGGCTAAATTATTTCTATTAATAAAAATTACGATGTGTAAGTGTAATATTAACATTTAATTTCGATAATCATCTTATATTTACATGATCATTATTGAGGCTAAGACCTAAGAATAGAATTGATCAATATTTAAATCTGAAGCTTGGTGCAGTTATTATTTCAAATGAAAGAATGATTTTTAAATTAAGTTATTTGTTTTTATGCCCATAAATACGAATACGGCCTATATATATCTGGCCCCAACAATGTGTATTAGTTTTTGTTATTTTCAAGTATTTGAATAGTCGATACCAGTTTTATAAGTCATTGGTTTGCCCATCCAACAGTTTTAAAGCTGCCAGGTTTATCCAAGATAGTGAGTCAAAACAAAGTATTTTGATTTTTTATTTATTTGCTATGTTATCGTGCGAAATAGAATCCATATTATTAACTTTTATTTTCATAGATGAATGGTCGCCACTATAAAGTAACATTGCACTATAACATAAATTAAATACATTAATAATATAGATGTATATGATATTAAGAGTCTGAAAGTAACTAATGCTTCCAAAATTAAAAACTAAAAATAAACACTTAATACGTCAAGGATGCGGCCGCGGTAAGGTCTAAGTAAGCACAATAAGAGAGTGCAAATTAACTGAAAATATAATTTTGAAATGAGCAAACTTAACAGTGGGGTTAGAAATTAAGTTTTGCTAAGTTATTTTTCCCCTTCATTTAGCAAGAAGAAAATAAACATTTTCGAAAATAAAAGCAAAAGAAAAATAACTATTTGAAATCCAACTAAAAACTTCAAAATCATCTACTTCATCATCCAATTAAGTGTGCATAAATATGCTTATTTAGTTATATCTCGACTCCCCCCCCCTCCCCACTCCCCTTCTTCCTAGAGGACACTTACAAGGGGGGTTTCATTAAGCTTTTTTAAAAAACGAATGATCCTTGCCAGCTTGGCAAGCATTTCCGCATTTTCCGTTCAAGTTGCACACACATGCAAATATTTAGAATTGGTTAGCTCATTAAAGAGCTAGGCAAAGTCTTAAAACAAATCCTTTTTACAAAATTTAAATTAAATCATTGTTTCTGAGGTGTATTAGACAGCACTGAGGGCATGACAGGCAGTTCCGGCTCATAACAGCAAGAGCTGTTACAGGAGCTGCTCATACAGGAGCTGCTCATTCCTGCCAAAGACAATCAAGGACTGGAACATGCTTCCGAAAGGAACAGTTGAGGCAACAACACGCATTTGTGTCTCTTGCCGCAGGCCTCCCAAGCCCTAGTGCAACCAGTGAAATATCCTCAGCACAGATAGGCACAGAAACAATGCAAATCTAAGGGGGCGAGGTGGGGGCTTGAGACCCGAATAGTTTAAAGGATATTATTGTCATAATAAGGGCCATCCATAAAGTATGTCATGCTATTTTTAAAACTATTTTTACACCCCTCCCCTGTCACAAATTCCCCCTCTCTCTCTATCCCCCACCCAAATTACGTCACAATTCTTAATTAAAATTCATTATAAAACACACTTCCCTGTTAAATTTAGGCACTGCTAAGTGATATCTCCGGCCATCCATCACAACAGAAAGTTAAACATCGCTGTCAATTTCAGCTTTTATATGTGTGATCAAATATAAATGTGTGACATCACATACGATCTAGCCCTCCTCCCATCCACCTTGTCACAAACAAACCGTCAGACTTTCTTAGGTCTTAGATTCCCCCACACCCACCCCACCCACTCCCGAGCGTGAAGTACTTTCAAACATGACAAATCATGCCATGTACTTAGTTTAGCCCTTCACATTTTTTCTGGACACATAAACAGTGACGTAGCGAGACATGGTGTCGCCCGGGGTGAACTTTGAGTTTGCCCCCCCCCCCCTTTTCCTCAAAAACGGGTAGGGTTTTTGGCAAATGAAACCTGGAATCATTTTTTCTGGACACATAAACAGTGGCGGAGCGAGACATGGTGTCGCCCGGGGTGAACTTTGAGGTTGCCCCCCCCCCCCTTTTCCTCAAAAACGTGTAGTGTTTTTGGCAAATGAAACCTGGAAATAACGAGCCCTGAAATGGTCTTGTCGCTGCCATATGCATTAAATTACTCCAGAAAGTAATACTTTTTTTAACACTAGCTGCACCTATAAATTGCACCACTTTTTCTTAGATTTCAAGGCTTTGAATTATAACCAGTTTTCACTGCTTATAGAAAATGTTTGGTAAATCTGGGTGCTTTAGAGAGAAATAGCAAATGCTTATTGCCTGTGAAAGAACAAGATACCACATCTGTGATAAATAGAAACATAAAAGTATTGCTCCATTTATTTAATGTACGTGAATGTAAATTATATATATATATATATATATATATATATATATATATATATATATAACACTATATATATTTTCTCTATACAACAAGTCCATAGTATAACAATGACAAGAACACAACTAAATTAAGTGAAGGTCAGGATGCAAATATATTTAAGAACTGTAACAATGTTAGGGTTAAGTTGTAGTTATTTTAACATTAAATTTAAAAGTTCATCTTCTGAATACGCATAATAGAAAGGGGTTCATTTTGGAACGGACACCAATAACTCTTCTTCACTTTGCTGACTCTAGTAGACTCTTGGGTTGAAAAGCCCGTAACATATATGCTACTTCCTTGATCGCTGATGATCTGATTTCGAGTTCAGAATGCAAGCGATTAACTCAAGCATCTCCCTACCATTTTCTTCACGCAGAGAGATTCTATTATTGTTTTCATGCCTTTTCTTAATCCTTAATCTTCTCTCTATCGAAATCCATATTGGTCTGATTTTAAAATTGCTATTTCAATAGCATGTTCCTGCTTTTCCTGTAGAAATAATCTGAAGACTGAAGGCCTCTAGGTTCTTCACCACTTTGTCAAGAGTAAAGCAAATTTAGTCTGCACATACTGTTGTGTGGGATTAACTTCCTTAAGTAGATCAGCCCAAAGGTAAAGGTAGCAGATAAACGTGAAACACAGACAGCATGTAAAAGACCCTGTGCTGTGCCTCTTGTATCATCACAGACAGCATGTAAAAGACCCTGTGCTGTACCTCTTGTATCATCACAGACAGCATGTAAAAGACCCTGTGCTGTACCTCTTGTCTCCAAATTTTAAAAATAATCAAATAGAGCTTCATCACCGCCACACATTCATCAAACTCACCTTTCACTGTTTTACCAGCAGCATGATTAGCATTCCAACGTGTTGTTGACAGTCTTTTCAGAATGACCTGAACAGCTTCATGGATTTTAGACATTGGGGCAGCATTTTCGTAGTCTTGAGCTCTGCTCATCATTGTGTCTAGTCCATCACGTTTTCGATCTTTAAGAATGTCAAGACTAAGGTCATCAGCCTCCCTTCCCCAAGAGGGAAGACTCCACGAAACACTTCTCGCACTTCAACTTTCTAATTGTAGATTTTCATATATCTGATCACTTCAGACATCTAATCAGTGTGTGATATATCAAGTGTACTGTCGAACATAATTCCAAAATACCTCGCAGTCACAGCCTTTAAATCCATGATAAGAATCCCCTTCACGTGATTTGCAAGGACATTTATAAATTCATTTTGGGTTTCTGGTGAAATGTAAGTTGCGGATGCTTTTCTTGTAGATGTACTCCTCTTTAGTCTCACTTTGGAGCTCTTTTAACACCGGGTCATATTTAGATAGCATCACGACCATTTCAAGAAAGTTTCCTCTATTCAATGAAGATTAATCTTCGTTGTGCCCACAAAGTCCCAGATATTGCTTTGCAAGAAACAGTGTGATATCCAGCAACCTGTGCAGGATATCCCTCCACTTTTTCTCCTCGCTGTTTATCACAGTATTCCTATGAAGCATCGACTTTTTTGAGTAGTCTAAGTCCTGATGCCATTTGGATTGGTTACATGTGTGGAAAATGATTGGCTATCCTTTTATGAAATTTAGTTATACTGAGCAGCGTGCGTTCTGCAAATATGCAATGTTTCAATTTGGTGTAACTCCCCCCCCCCACCAGATGGTGTCACCCGGTCCGCACCCCTTAGCTACGCCACTTCTACAAATTGTTAAAAAGTCCTTTTTTATTTTAATTTTTTTTATTCATGTACTGAGAATCGCACTACCACATTGTATTTGTATCAATAGAAAGCTTTATGCCTCAGAATTTAGATAAATATAGCTTTCTGTTACTTAAGATAGTTACCGAACAGTAAAATCGGTGTTGAGTCGTGGTCAAAACGGTGTTCTTCTGCTCTAATTATTGGGTCAACTCATTTCTGACAAATCAACCTTGAAAGAATGCATTCCAATTGATTATATGTGTGGAAGATTTACCTGTGATCGGTTATCCTTTTATAAAAATTCGGTTAGACCGAGCAGTGTGTGCTCTGTAAATATGCAATTTTTCAATTTGGTGTCACCCCCCTGAGATGGTGTCACCCGGTGCGGTCCACACCCTCGCACCCCTAGCTCCGAAACAGGGTCCTGCTCATAAAATGGACCCACCCATTCAGTGACGTAGTTTTAATAAATGTTGATTCGGAACTAAATCACACACTTGCTATTCTCCATTCTCCACAAACATCTGCTATATAAATTTGGTAACACAAAGAACCCTTACGATCGTAAGACAGTGAGACCCAAGCCATGGCAAAACACCCTTAATACATGCCCCTGAACTATGTGATAATTCTAATCTAATATTCAATTCCCCTTATATCATGCAATGAACTGCGGGTTCTTAAAATGGAAGAAAACATATTTCCGTTTATTTAAATTGAAAGAATATGATTGTATTAAACAGCTAATATTTTGAAATATTTTTTGAAAGCATATAGAATAATAAATCTTTATTTAAAATGCGTCCATAAAAAAACAACAAAAAAAACAAAAAAAAAAAAAAAAACAAAAAAAAAAAAAAAAAAAAAAAAAAAAAAAAAAAAAAAAAAAAAAAAAAAAAAAAAAAAAAAAAAAACAACAAAAACAACAACAAAAAAACAACAACAAAAAAACAACAAAAAAACAAAAACAACAACAAAAACAACAACAACAACAACAACAAAAAAAAACGCACAGGAAACCTCCCTTTAATAGATGTTTGAAAGTGCAGCGTTCTGGATAAACGCTTTGACTATTTATAATTATTTATAATGCGTAGGCCTACACCAGGCATACACAATATGCGGCCCGCCAGCACCCACTTTGCGGCCCGCGAAGTAACGAAATATTCTGTATTCTTATTATTTTCTTAATAGCTTTCACCTGTCCTATTTTCTTTTTTAAATTACAGTTATTTTTAACACAATGTTTGTAACTATACGATACAATTTTAAAAAAAAGGCTTAAGTTACTTAAGGTGCCGTCCATAGAGTACGTCACGCTATGTTTGACCATTTTACCCCCCCTCCCCCGTCACAAACTGTCACAAATCTCCGACCCCCCCCCCCCCCACGTAAAGTACGTCCCACAGTCGAACAAATTAAAAAAAAAAAATTAATACCTCATTTAAATTTAATCTAAAACACACTTCACTATTAAACTGTATTAAAATATAAAATTTCCACTTAAAAGAACTATCACATTATTAAAATTATTTTAATCGTAGAATAGTTAATTGTCAACAGTTGTCATAGTTATACGTTGAAGCAGTAACTCATTCTAGATTGAATTTGAAAACAAAAGTTGCAAAAATTAGATTAGACAATTTTATAATACACATCATTTATCTGCTGATTTTTCATTTACAAAAGGTGAGGTCAAGTTTTAAATAATTTCCGATTATGCAATCTTTTTACACAGGATAAGAAGTAGATTAGCGAAACTTGACCTCATCCAGTGATTAAATAATAAAAAGGAAACAAAACAATTTGACTAAAAAAGACTAGATTGACAAATTTTAATTATGTGACAAACTCTTGCGCTATATTCATTCTGTTTATTATGGGCCTGTGAATTATGTTTAATTCAAAAATATTCACTGGACATCATCCATCCATGGTGAAGTGAAGTGTTCATCCATAGTTACGACTGGCATCAATCTTTCACCATCATCGTTTCCTGGAAGCATAATCGCAGACAGATCAACTTCATCTTCATGTAGCCACTCAACATCATCTGAATGTGCTTTTTCTCTTCTGGCAATAACTGCCATGAGTAAATTTGCCTTCTAGCAGCGATTCTCAAAGGACTGATGCGTTTTATCTGAGTTGATTCTGGAACAGTTTGGGTTGGAACATTCTCCCGAGCCCGATCTCTGTGTTGTCCTGCATGTTTCTTCGACATTGTTTGTGAGGCAAAGTATAAGTGACATACTTTGCAAATTCGATCAATTAAGCTGGTCTGCAAATATGGACATTAAAGATCACATATAATTTTTACTTTGAAAACTCCTGTTGATCTCGGCAAGGATATACATAAAACAAGGCTTCGCAACAGCTTACTAGCGCCCCTAGCGAGAGTAATCGTGAACAACACATTCAGGAGATAAGCATTTCATGCTATTTTGACAAATGTTTCACAAAATTTTTGAAATTATCTTTAAAGCTATTACATTCTACTAGAAAAATAAAAAAATAAATTAGAAATAAAATTTAAAAAAAAAAAAAATGTGTGACGTCACACATGGCCTGCCCCCCTCCCCCCCTGTCACACTTTCTTATCCCCCTCCCCTAAAAAAAAAAAAAAAAAAAATAAAAAAAAAAAATAAAAAAAAAAAAAATTTGTTACCTCACCACTGGCCTCCCCCCCCCCCCCCCTTTCCCCCTTTCTTATCCCCCCCCCCCCCCCCCCTTTTTTTTTCTGGAGCGTGACGTTCTTTATGGAGGGCCCCTAAACTATACTACTTAATATAATTATTTTAAGTAGTTTTCAAGACAATGCATTGAAGCTTACGGTAGGCCTATCATTTGGAGAAATGATGCAAATAAAATGAGCTTTTTTTAAAGTTGTTGCATTTTTAATTGAAAAAAAAAATATTCTTGAAAGTGCTACACGCTAGAGACGCTAGTGATAACATTAACAATATGATAAACAAAAAAATTAACACATGTGACAGCATAACGTTAAACTTACAAAAAGAGGGGGGGGGGGAATTGTAAGGGTAGTAAAAAATATTTAAATAACTGAATAGGTCATAAGATAAAAAAACTAGAATATCACTAAAATAATTTTTAAAGTCACAGGTTTAATAATAAAACGTAGTCTTAAGTCGTAAGCCCTATTTTAAACAACATTTTTTAGCTCTCACTATCATTATTAGTGATACCATTTTGCGTCAAAATGAGACTAAAAAATTAAACCGTGGTTTGGCTGGGGCTCCCATAAAAATAGCTTATATCGGTAAGAAAAATAGTCTGAATAGTTGGACATTTCCACAAAATTATATAGGTAGCTCATATAGCATATATGACATAACCACAAATATAAATAAGTGCTAATAATAAATATAGATATAATATAATCAAATTTAAAATCTCGAAATAAAATATATTAATTTATTTATCAACGATATTATTTTTGAATTCTTGAATTTACTTACCATCACTCATTATCAAAATGTTCTAATAATATAAAATAATTTGTAAAAAAAAATGAATCAACATATTTGTGTATTTTAATGTTTAATAATTAACGGGTCGCTAAAGAGTTTATAATTAGGCGATTTCATTTATTGCATCGGACCAATCTAGCAGAACACGTATTTTCAGTAAACTAAAGTTATCTTCTCTTTTCATGAAATCGAGGCTGTGTTGTTACAGTTATAATGGGCAACGTCAGTAACAAACAGCGGATCATAATCAATCGGCACTTCATAGACAGGCATATCGATCAGCTGATCGTATCCGAAATACCATAATTTTATACAATGGGAGCTATCCAAACTTTAAAGAAATAAAGCGAGTGGAGTGAACTTATTTACACTTTTTCACCATGGCCGGGTTTTACAATCTTGATCACAAGGAAGTTATCCGTATAAAAGTTAAAGTGAGTTTATTTTATGATTGTTTTTAATGTACTGCTACTACCCTGGCTATTCACTATAGTCAGACTACAATAAATAGCCTAGAAGCTCCCAACAATTTTTATTAGCAGAGCCCTTTTAAGAATTAATATCTAGTGAACTCAATGGCTGTGGCTATTCGGACCCGTGAAGTGAGAGTTTGGGTTTATTAAAAAATATTTTAAAATTATTGTAGGGTTAGTGTTAGTAAGAGTAAGACAAAATTTGGTATCAAATGAAAGACAATTGACAATTGAATGGACTATATATTTGTAAACTTACTTATTAAGTTTAACTAAAATAAACTACCACGAAAGACATCCAAATAACAATTACTCAAAATGGAATCGGAAACGCATTGCTGCTATTCGGACCCGGGTCCGTTTAGACTCAATGCTATTCGGATGTCTTTTGTGGTGGTTTATTTTAGTTAAACTTAAGAATTAAGTTTAAAAACATTTTGTCCATTCAATCATCTTTCATTTGATACCAAATTTCGTCTTACAACCTAACACTAACAGTAATATATTTAAAATTTTTTTTAATCCCAGCCTCTAACTTCTCGGACCTGGGACCAAATAGCCACTTCGGGACTCAATAGGGGAGCCACTTAGTTCTATTTTACCCTTTGGTTGTCTTACACTTACAGTTTTACAGAATTTAAAGTTAAAAGTGTTCAGGCTTAGGACTGTCTTTGGAGTTTCCTAGAGGGGCTGCAGAGCCACCGAGAAGTGCTCGCTTGAGGAATAACGGCTCTGCTGAGCACAGGTTTAGTCAGGGTCCTGCTGAGGAAAAGCAGTGCTAAACCATGGGCGCCCGCAGAAAACTTTCTGGGGGGGGGGGGGGGGGAAAAAAACAAAATTAATTGTCAGGGGGGGGGGGTTTTATTGTATTTTTATGTTGGTGTGGTAATTTAGTAATGTTTTAATGTAGTTTTAACTTACTGTAGTGTATTTATATGGTGAACGAATGGGCAGGACATCAGCTTAGTTACTTTCTCTTTATTTTCTCTTTATTTTAATACATTTTTTGTCTATTTTTGTCTAAATTTTTTTTATCCAATCAATCCAGGGGGGGAGTTGACACAAGTTCCCCCCCTCCCCCCGCCACCCCTTGCGGGTGCCCATGTGCTCAACAATATAAAATATAGAAAATGTGCTGACCATCCGAACCATTATAAATACCCCTTTGGCTACCCTAGCCCCTAGTCTTAATAAAGTACCGGTACATGTCATTTTATTGGGAAGAAGTGCAGTTCAGGTGTAAATTTTATCTCTTAATGAATTTTGTAATTTGCATGTAAACTTCCATGTTTTCTTTATTAAATTAACTTATAATTTGAACTTATAAAAAAACATTCAGAACTTGATCTATTGTTAAAGTAAGCTACTTAAAAGTAAGCCCTATGTCCTTGTACCTACTATAGACTATACAGTATAATAGAAGACTAGATTCCTTTCAGTGTGAGTACGTTTAGTCTTTATTAATCCTGCTTGAGTACAACAAGTTGCAGATTCAGCTTCTATGTGTATAGATAGGGTTACTATATGTCATGATTTAACCATGATCATTCTAGTTTAGAAGCTTTGTCCCAGCATACCGGTTGATTTGAACATTATCAACGTTTCAATCTCAGTTCGATAGAAATTAATTTTTACTGTTTATGTTTGATAGTCTAGAAGTTGATCATGCTGTTAAGATAAGAACTTGTTTGCATTAAATTCTATATTTTATGTAACTAATTTAAAATTATCTATGTAAAGACTGTCAACGTCTTAGCTTGAATTACGAAACTTGCATTTATTTACGAATGACTCTGCATGTTAATTTGAGGTGAATTTGAATATGAGGCCTGGTCTAAATATTCTGCTTACAACCTATGACCTCCATCTCCCTTCCTATGAGAAGATAGAAGTAATAGGCTGGAATTTACAGTCAGTTGTCTTCTCATAAGTATGATGAGGTCTCCATTATTTACATGTTCAGATATTTTCGACTGTAACGAACGTGTGTGAATAGGAAGTGAACAAATTATTGTGCACACGCACTAAAACCATAAAAAATTGCGCCCTGGAAAACCAAAATATACATGTTGCTCATTCAACCCCACACAACCCCTCATTTCAACATTGTTCAACAATATACTAGTAACTAGTAGGCTTACACTTCATTTTTTGGCATATGTTGACCTAATTCACAGATTTAAAACCATAAAAAAGTAATGGAAATTTAGATTTGCCCCTGATTTCCAGGGACAGTGCCAAAAAGCCTGATGATGTTCAGGAATAGATACAAAGTTGTTTAATTTTATTGTTTTTTTAAAATAGTGCATATTAAAATTTTCAAAATTGTAACTTTGCATTTATTCTGTATAAATGTTGATATTCAATTAAGCTAAAATTGAATTTATTCGGACATTTGAAATGGTTATTGCCAGGCATTAATTACATACATGGATGGGATTTCCAGAATATATAAATGTATTTGGAATAATTTGATATTTTAGAAAAATATCACGCAAAAAGAGACATCTGGTACAATGCATATTTTAACAGTTTTAGTCCATTTCATGATTAATGATCAGACCCAGAATGTCTTGCAAGCCGCATTTAACATCTCGACAGGCCACGTGGCCCACAGGCCATAGTTTGTCCACCCCTGTATTTAACAAAAGAAAAACATCAACCCCATTACAATTGTAAATAATTTATTTGTTTAAACAAGTTTAGGTTATTGCACTTGTTATCAATATTACGCACTCCCATGACATTGGGTCTTTGACCTTAAAAAAAAGCTTTCATCCAGTGTAGATAAGGCTGATAAGGATAAGATAATGATGGAAAAATATAGCACATTCTCTCAAACATGCATTAAAATAAGCAGGGGGTTTTTCATCTGATATAACATGTGCACTGAACTGACGGAGGAGTTGCTAAGAAAACAATTGTAAAAGTGAGGCTTCAAATTAAGTTTAAAACATTTACTTGGTCACATACAGCAGTTCAATTGAAACGTGAGTAGATCATTCTTGACCTGCTAAACACAAACTTGTACAGCTGTTCCATTGAAACGTGAGTAGATCATTCTTGACACGCTAAACACAAACTTGTACAGCTGTTCCATTGAAATGTGAGTAGATCATTCTTGACACGCTAAACACAAACTTGTACAGCTTTTCCATTGAAATGTGAGTAGATCATTCTTGACACGCTAAACACAAACTTGTACAGCTGTTCCATTGAAATGTGAGTAGATCATTCTTGACACGCTAAACACAAACTTGTACAGCTGTTCCATTGAAATGTGAGTAGATCATTCTTGACACGCTAAACACAAACTTGTACAGCTTTTCCATTGAAATGTGAGTAGATCATTCTTGACCTGCTAAACACAAACTTGTACAGCTGTTCCATTGAAATGTGAGTAGATCATTCTTGACCTGCTAAACACAAACTTGTACAGCTGTTCCATTGAAATGTGAGTAGATCATTCTTGACCTGCTAAACACAAACTTGTACAGCTGTTCCATTGAAATGTGAGTAGATCATTCTTGACCTGCTAAACACAAACTTGTACAGCTGTTCCATTGAAATGTGAGTAGATCATTCTTGACCTGCTAAACACAAACTTGTACAGCTGTTCCATTGAAATGTGAGTAGATCATTCTTGACCTGCTAAACACAAACTTGTACAGCTGTTCCATTGAAATGTGAGTAGATCATTCTTGACCTGCTAAACACAAACTTGTACAGCTGTTCCATTGAAATGTGAGTAGATCATTCTTGACCTGCTAAACACAAACTTGTACAGCTGTTCCATTGAAATGTGAGTAGATCATTCTTGACACGCTAAACACAAACTTGTACAGCTGTTCCATTGAAATGTGAGTAGATCATTCTTGACACGCTAAACACAAACTTGTACAGCTGTTCCATTGAAATGTGAGTAGATCATTCTTGACACGCTAAACACAAACTTGTACAGCTGTTCCATTGAAATGTGAGTAGATCATTCTTGACCTGCTAAACACAAACTTGTACAGCTGTTCCATTGAAATGTGAGTAGATCATTCTTGACACGCTAAACACAAACTTGTACAGCTGTTCCATTGAAACGTGAGTAGATCATTCTTGACACGCTAAACACAAACTTGTACTATTAGTATATCCCTATAGAAATCTCAGTTATCATAAGAAAGTGGAGGATATAAAATGCAATGCATCTTGATGGTATTAATTGATTTGATGTCTGCCAATTATGCTAGCCATGACTTATGTAAAATTATTTAAGCCAACTACTGTCTGACTTAGGTAAACATATTTCAGCCAACTACAGTCTAATTTTGGTAAACATATTTAAGCCAACTACAGTCTGAATTTTGTAAACATATTTAAGCCAACTAAAATCTGACTTTGGTAACCTATTTAAGCCAACTACGGTCTAATTTTGGTTAACATATTTAAGCCAACTACAGCATAGAAAGTACTGTAAATCATAGTCAGCCCTTAATTTAAAAAAAAACTTGTTGCTCCTTTAAGTTAGAACATGAGAGAAGTACTTATTTCTGTCTAAAATTCTTACATATTCAACTATGTGATTATCATCATCATTTATGTTGATAATCTATTATTATTATTGTTCCTCCTTGGCATGTGAAGATGACCAAGGCTTGAGTAATAGCCTTGACTTAAGCTGTATTTTATTTAAAGTGAGGGAAAGTTGTTCAGTTCATCAGCCTTACTTTCTTGTCCTTGCCTATTTGGTCCAATGGCAAGACTTGGTCAAGACAATGGGAAGATAGGCCAGAATGCAGTGGATGGCTAGCAGTGTTTCTTGTGTCTCACTGTGCTCTTAATGCATTCGACATCCCAGGAGTTGTTGGAATTTTCATTGTGTCAATGTCATACTGCTTATGGGACTCCATCTCCTGGTTTGATGTCAAAATTTCCCTTGTCCTAGATGAGCTGCCATCCAAAGCTAAAGTGTCTCATCCACTCAAGGTGTTAGTGGTATTTTTGCTTGTCTGGGCTTTTGCTGGGGTCGAACTCCAGTCCACAAGCTTGGGATTGAATCACACATCTACATAAGAATACACTGATAAGATAAGATGCTTTTATTAATCCAAATACAGCTAGTGCTCGACTTAAGACCTATGCAGCTTACGATTATTCGACTTAACGACCACATTGAAAATTATGATTTATAACAAAAATAAAAGAAATTTATGATATAATTTAACTTAAATATTTTTATAACATTACTTCACATAACTGCACACATAGCGTACTCAACTTACGACCAGTCTCTCTGAACCGATCGTGGACTCGAGCACTAGCTGTAAATGGAAATCTTGAGAAGATTGATTATATCCTTAAATCTGCTATTAGTTTATAAAAGCTTTTATTTTTCTGAACAGAAATGTGATGGAAGAATGCAGCCAGAGTATAAAAAGTTCTCCATTGACCCGCAAATAACGTCTTTTGACATGTTGCGAGGAATTCTGGCCAGGGCTTTTGAAATCAACAGGTAAAAACAGGCTAAACTTGAATCACTCATTCTCTCGTATTAAAGTTCATCTGTGAAATAAAATGTTATTTTTCATATTGGCGATTCATTTCATTGGTAGATAATTTGAACCATTCTTAAGCCACATTTTAAAAGCAGCCTGGATTTAAATATGTTTGAAAATTTCCTATATCCATTCTTGAACATTTTTTTCTAACTTTCTATTTATTTTACTACTTATTTGCATAATATTTTCATATTAATTTGAGCACATATTTAGCATGTATATGATTCACAGTAATACTATTTTTGTGAAGTCTAAATGTAAAAAAAAAAATCTGAATAAAGAAAAAACAACCATTAATGGATTTGTACAATTATATCTTCCACAGCGACTTCACCATCAGCTACCTGGCGAGAGACTCAGAAGGGCAGGCCGTTTACTTGTCTATGCTCTCTGACTGGGACATGGATGCAGCATTTCAATGTGCCGCTGATCCTTGCCTTAAGCTCAAGGTTGACTTGCGACCATTTGAAGAAGGTTTGAAAGTTTAAGAAATAATCTCTTATAGTATCTAGAAGTAATCTCTTATGGTATCTAGAAGTAATCTCTTATATTATCTAGAAGCATTAATTTAAGCAGTTGTATTATTGTATTTTACCTTTTTTTTTTTGAAGAGTAAAATTATCAGTTGAAAGAAAGTTTATCAGCTAAGCTCAAATAAAAAACAAAAACAAATTTGTATACGTTTTATATTATCGGGCATTTTTTTGTGCAAGATTTCTTTCATGTTATTTACCCTCTTAAACACTAGGTTTATCTCCTATTCTGTCTGTAGTGTCGTGTAAGTTCCTGATATCCTACAAAATATATAGGCCTATGGTCTAAACAAAGCTAATTTAATACTTGGATTATAATATACTTCATATTTAAAAACAGAGTCAATAAATGACTCCAAATATGTTCCTGAAAAATTTTTGTAAGCTCTGAGATTTGGCAGTAATTGATTTTTTAAAAACATCGAATATCAGAGTTGCACCAGGTGATGTACCCATAATGGGTAATCAGACCCCCCTCCCCCATTAATATATATACAGATACAGATAAAACGGACACCCAGACCATTAAAATTTTTCCGTGAACTTGCAAAGGCTTCAATAGCTTAATGTGAGAAAACCAACTCAACTGGTGATTTTTTTCTTCTCTAGATCTTACCACACTAGCATGATACTTCCATTTAAAAATATTAAAAAAAAATTGTACTCTCTAAAACTCTCTTGGGCCAGTTAGAATTTTTGCCAGTCTAGCTCTAAGCTGCGCTCCACAACCCTGAATGACACAATTTTTTAAAAACATGATTTGTTTCTTTTATTGTGCCAGAATTAGAAGACTGGGATGTTATAGCTCCAGCAGAAATTCCTCAACATCGAATCACAAGTTTGCTGGATAAGTCTCTTTTTGGTACAATAACTGGCACCATTACACAGAACTTGGGCAAGACGGTCACTTCTGTCAAAACGGCTATCGGTAAGTCTGCTAATCTTGAGGATGATAGAAAATATCTGACCTATTATCCATTACTGCCAAAGGCAACCACTCTGTAATGAGAAATATTTAAAACAAGATACTTTTTAAGCTGAAGTGAACAAAACTGTACAATGGATGATTCAGCTTTTATTTTATCATTAGCTATTTCCTGTCAACCAAGTAGATCAAAGTGCCTATCTCTTTTAATATAATTTTCTTGTGTTTTGTATTGTTGCAGAAAAAGTTTTTTCAGTTAAAACGGTAATTCTGTTGTCTTGCTTAGCTTTTTAAGCATCAGCATATTGAGTGCTATATATTTTGTTCTGTATATTTAGTAATATATTATATAATTCTTTCACACTGCTTAGACATTGTTATTATTTGTAAACATAGTTTAAATTCTAAAATATAATAAAATTAAAAATGTAACCACCCCCAGATTAATTCTAAGTCTTATTTCACTGTTTATTTCTTAGGTTTAAAACAAACAGATGAAGTGATAAAACCATTGAAACCACTAATTCTAAGATTTATTTCACTGTTTATTTCTTAGGTTTAAAACATACAGATGAAGTGATCAAACCATTGAAACCACCAATGTCAGATATGGAATTTAAGAACTATATGGACAGTGAGGGCTTCATGGTTCGACCTAATGATTTTCGCCTCTCTGTGTACCAAGGTGGAATAGAGCCATCACTGCGCCGGGTGGCCTGGAGACACTTGCTCAATATATTTCCGGCCAGCATGTCAGGGCAGTGTCGGTTCGACTACATGAAGCGTAAAGAAGAAGAATACAGGAAACTGAGAGAGGAATGGCACGTAAGGTTCAAAAACAACACGGCCACCGAAGAAGTGAAATATGTGGCGAGCATGGTAAAAAAGGATGTTCTGCGTACAGACAGGTGCCACGGATTTTATGCCGGCAATGATGAAAACGAAAACACCCTGTCCTTATTTCACATCCTGGTTACTTACGCGTTGACGCATCCCGATGTCTCTTACTGCCAGGGGATGAGCGATCTGGCCTCCCCGTTGCTGTACACGCAAAAAGACGAGGGTCAGGCCTACGTTTGTTTTTGTGCTCTGATGAACAGGTTGAGGAGTAACTTTACCGTAGAAGGGAATGCCATCATGAACAAATTTAAGCACTTGTCTGACCTCTTGGCGATGTACGACCCGCCCCTTCAAGCGTATCTGGTTCATAACAATGCCGGGGACATGTTTTTCTGCTATCGCTGGTTTCTTCTTGAACTGAAAAGGGAATTCCCTTTTACGGATGCGCTGTATGTTTTAGAAGTGATGTGGGCCACACTGCCTCCGTCACCACCTGAAGTGGAGTTGGCTTTAGTTGATCCCGATTATTCGTGTAAACTTCTGTCCAGTTCTCCCTGCTCACCAACATTCTCCCTACAACATGCAATGTACGCCAAACTTCTTGCCATGAGAAGGGTCGGAGCCCTCCACAGGGTGGCAAGAGCTGCTGTTCCTATCCAAAGTGTCGACCTTAGGACGTCAGCTAACGATAATTTGAATGGAGAATCCCCTGGCCAGATCCAGCTCAAACCTATTTGCTTTGTTGCCTCTTTGGATACATCCCCTGCAGATATTGAAGACAAAGTAGCGGACTTCCCCGAGGTAGAAAATCCTATGACACACTCCATGCAGATGAAATCCAATAGTATTGACCAAATCCTACAAGAAGACTCGTCAACAGAGAATGAAGAAGAAGAAGAAATCAGTGATGGGAAATTTTGTAAGGTGAACGGTAACTCCATTAAAAATGGCTCCTGTGGCAGAAACAATAAAAATAATGTCAAAAAATGTGATTCTCAGTCAGAATCAGACTCAGTTGATGTGGAACACAACATGTTGACCGTTCCCAAGGACAGCTGTAAGGATTATCACAACACATTACAATCAATTCCTGTTGAAGAGAGCACCAGTTTCAATTTTTCCACCATAGAAGATGATCGCAGCGACCGGAGCTGGAGTGTCAACTCAGCCGTGTCTGACTGCTCTAATGATTCTGAACGACAAACTCAATTTTCTTTATCTCTCGATTCGAATATTAACAACTCTTTAGAACTTGTGGAAAACCTAAACAACCTTAACATAGCCGATCATTTTAAGGGACCCGTCAAGACGGCATCTGATAGAAGCAATGTCTACTATATCAAGTCAGAAATACAAATTAGCAAAAATGATGAGGAGGCGCATAATGAATCCAACTCTGGAATCTTCCAAAGTATGAAGCGCTTTCTCGCCTCTCCAAAACGAAAGCAAACATCATCTCCAGAAGTGACGTCATCTCCACAGTCTTCGCCCAAAAGATCTGCTGGTCTTTCTTGTAAACAGCTTTCTTCAAGTCCCATTTTGTCTCCCGGTCAGGAGGACATCCCAAAGCTGACCAAAAACTTATCAGACACACAAATTTCAGATGGCAAGGAGGCTACCGAATCACTAGACAGCTCGATCAATAGTGCTTCTGTCTCGTCCAGCTCCCATGGACCACCTCCAATCCGCGACCCGTCAAAACTTCCCCAGCCACAGGATTTTGGGTCAGGAAACCCATTCCTTATGTTTGTTTGCTTTACTTTGCTGAGCCAGCACAGAGACAAAATAATTCAGCAAGGAATGTGCTATGAGGACATCGCCATGTACTTTGACAGACTTGTACGCAGGCATGATGCAAACAGGGTGTTGCATCACGCACGGCACTTGTACACAGAGTATCTAAGAGCGCAGCAAGCCAATGTGGAGAAGGAAAAAGATGTCGATGAACTGGGGTTAAGCTGCTGAGTTATCCAACATAGTTCTTTACAATCTTAATACCGGTATTATATTTATCGCAGTGGAACAACTTTACTGAGTCAAGTCAAAAAGATTACTGAACACAGACTTTAAGGTATGAAACTTAACCTGGGTTCCAACAGTGATTTTAAGTACACACTTTAACTGTTAACTACCACTTTTTGATGTATATTTCTTGGAGATATTTTTTCCCTGTTGTATAATGTAAAGTTTAAATGTTTTGATATATTTAAGCACATAAAACTAAGCAACTAGAAATTATTTATGGAAACATAAAAAAATTAATTCCCTTTACATTATAAAATATGCTCTTGCTTAAAGAAAAAAAAAAGGAAATTTCCACCAATGACTATATATTGGACTGCGGAAAGGAAATAATGAATTCAATTTTTTTTTCCTACTCGGTAATTTTATATACAAAAAAAAAAAAAAGAATAAATATATCATTTGTTTTCCTCTCACATAAATCTTCCAGTATAAAAGTAATGAAGTCAATTCAAGAAGCTTTTAGTATTGACTCCAAACTATGTTATTTGACTTGCTCTTATTAAAATGAGCTTACGTTTTTAAACTCGCGCTGTTCAATGAAAAGTCAACAAAACTAGTCTTGAAGTGGCCAGGCTGAAATAGTATCATAGCATTTCACTAGAATTGTTAGAATCTGCGGTTGATTCTATTAATATTGTGTCAACTGTGATCTGTTGTTTTACTAGCATTCTTTAAAATATTGGCTTTTAATTGTACGTATGAAATATTTAAATTTCCTGTACAGTAATTGCGTAATTAATTATTTCATTCAATAAGGCTCAGCTTTGAAGCGCTGTATTGCTTTTTAATGCCACACTTGTCGTGTGTCTTTCCTCTTATAGCCGTAGAAATACTCACTATCATGACAGCATTTCATTCTAGCTGTCCTCTGAACATGTGCTCTATAAATCCTTAATAGTTTGCCAACTAAATGGAGAACATTGGTTCAATTTAATAACCCATAAATTTATAAAATGTGTTATCAAGCAACGTGGGGGGTGTGCACGGTCTGAAAATTTGACAAAACATGCATTCAAGCAACGCACTTTATGACAATTCCATTTTCTTTCATGCCCCTCAACTATATTAATATTCTAATGACAAACCCGCTTTTACACCGCAGATCAATTTCACCAACTAGTTCAGAAAAACAAAAGAAACTATTATGAACCAAACGCACTTGCGATATTTTTTAAAAGAATCTCATTTAGCGCAGTTATCGGGCATTTTATCTTCCCCTTGAAAAACAGGAAAAACGGATTGTTGGGTTTGAAAATATGATATAATGTTTTGTCATTGGCACCGAGTCTGTGTGCCAAGTTTCATCTCGATAGGTTGATGGGAAGTGGGACAATTAGCCGTGCAAAGTTTTTGCCAGACCACCAGCCACCCACAAACAAAAGTGAAGTTAATATAAAGGATTAAAAAAAGATCTTTTATTTTAGGAGCATCACATCTTCTTTGGAATAGGGAGATCAGGAAAATAAATTGCAAAAATGATAGCTGGTGGGATTTAATTTGCAAGCTCCAGAGCTTGGTGACTCAAAGGAGAAACAAACGGTCTCTAGTCTGAAGCTACATTAATGGACTTCACTTGATAGCAATAGTAATGCTACCTACTCCCACTGCTCGCATGCCCCAGAGATGATGTCCCAGAGCTGGATCTTAAGGAGACATTATAAAGATATTATCCGCCTGAAACCAGGTCCCAATTTATTAGGAAAATGGAAGTTCTACTGCAGGGCTGTTCAACACGGATCAACGGGCCGCATGAGGCCATTGAGCTGATTTTAAATGGCCTGCCACAGCTTGAGACATTTTTTTGATGTGTAAACAAAAATAAAAAAATTTTAGGGTGAATATATGTTCAAACCACAAACATTGATTTAATACAGTTGGAAAATCACCTCAGAGCACAGGAGAAGTTGCAACATGGAAAAAGGGGTGGTGACAATAGCTAAGGATTGAGATGGCTGGACAGGTAGTAGTAATTATATTAAGAACAACGGCAGAGCAACCATTTTGGGAACCACGTTGACATAAAATCGGATACTATCTTATCCTTTCTGTTGCTTGTACAGGGGAGGCCTTGCGTGGTTTGGGTATAATACTGACGGCATTGAGAAAGATGAATCGAGAAACCAAAAGTATCTTAATGTTAGCTATTTGGTCATTGTAAAAATGTCCATGACCCCAACGTTGGGACCAAGTTAAATGAAATAGACAGATGAGCACCGCATGTTGACGCCTGCTCTTTGTGGGTTGATTATAATATGACAGGAAGGAAAGTCTTAGGGTCAGAGTAACTGAGATGGGAGCCGGCGTACTAAAGGTGTCTTCATTGAATGACAACACTTGACAGTGTGAACCATTCATGTCACCATTTTATTTAAACAAGTAGTCTAGCCAGGTCTGGGAGTGAGTGTGTCCATCCAGGATTGTTGTGATGTTTGGGACAAGCACCTGGTATTCAGAGATCCTAGTATGAGATGAGTAGAAAGCAGTATACAAGCTGTGTTTGTTTCTAGTTAGTGCAGTTCAGTCAGCTTGGCATTGTTAAAGAAAGTAGGAACGATTCTTGAAAGTATTTTTTTTAAAAACAAACACGTGTGGCCAAATATATCCTGGATGACGTCTTGTTTCTTCTGTTGAATTTCCACAACCATGGAAATGTTGAATGAAACAAACTTTTGACCAATTTTTTAGAAGCACACTACATCAGTGAAGCTGGATTCTCTGTAATGAACATCAAGTCCAAAAATACGTTAGGCTTTGACTGGTGAATGTTAAGAAAATCTAGTGAGGGCAGGAGCTACTAAAAACTACCTCAAATAAAGAAAATTGCACGTACATTTCAAATAAAAAAATATATTATTTAAAGGGGCCACAGTTTTTACTCGCTTTATTTATATTCTTCATGAGCCGATAATGCTATTGGATATATTTGATTTTTCATGTATAAGGTAAAAATTATTAAGAATATGAATAATTTTCAAAAAAGTGAAAAAGAAATCTTTGTTTAGCGATGTCATATTTGTCCCTCGGGTTCACGTAAAAAATGTATTGGCCCACATAGTTAAAACTATCCAACAGCACTGATCTACGGTATATAATAATATCAACTAAATTCAATATACCAGTGTTAGATAGGCATAACAGATTGATTTAAAACTCATTTTTATTATTATTTCTGGATTGTATTGTTTCATAAAATAGTAAAATCTTTTGGAACAGTATCATTTAACTGATTATTTTATTGGTTTATGTTGATTGAAATAATCTTAAGTATCATTTAACTGATTATTTTATTGGTTTATGTTGATTGAAATAATCTTAAGTATTGTTTAACTGATTATTTTATTGGTTTATGTTGATTGAAATAATCTTAAGTATTGTTTAACTGATTATTTTATTGGTTTATGTTGATTGAAATAATCTTAAGCATCATTTAACTGATTATTTTATTGGTTTATGTTGATTGAAATAATCTTAAGTATTGTTTAACTGATTATTTCTTTGGTGTATGTCTTTTGAAACAATCTTAAGTATTATTTAAATTTGATTGGTGTATGTTTATTGAAATAATCTTTAAATAGGTTAACAAAATAGGATCAATTTGAAAAATCATTATTTAAAATTTGTTGAGACAATATTAAAAAAAAATGTCTACTTCGGCACTATGAATTGCAATAAAAGTATTCTTAAACAAAAATTAGATATAGCGTACGTTAATAAAGGGTCTAACGTAATGTATGTCATGTCACCCCAAAAACTATATAAAGCCTCTTATTTATGATGGTCATTATGGGGACAGTTTGTTTGCGTAGCTCACTCCGCTAAAATAAAAGTTCATATTGAATGAGATTTTCTTTTTTTCACAACAAAAAAAAATTCTTAATTAGTTTTCTTGCTGCTTCAGTTTTTTTTTTTTTTCCCTTTTGATTTGATTTATTTAAATGAAAACTAACAATTATCAGAGTTGCTGACTGGCAGCTTTTGGTGGGTGAATCATTGTGTAAATACTTTTGTAGCCTCTTCTCCCATACATTTCTAAAACTGGTTTCATCAAGTGATGACTTTTGACAATCATCTTTTTTCTGTTTAAAAAAATATATTGAACAGCCCAATTGTGTTCATTTTACTATTTGATTTGTGCAATAGTTTTACAATATGAATGAAGCCCAGTGTTGGTAGTGTTGCTAATCCTTTGTATTCAGTGGCTTTGTTGGCAAAATTATTTGGAAAAAAAAAAATGTTGATTTTACTTTTAAATTCCCAGTAACTTCAGTTGAATGTCAAAATTAACATTGCCATGGTTTTTAATATTTGACATGCAACTATCAGATTTCCTTTAAAATTTTTAAAACTTCCCGTTGCTGAAAATTTGTAATTGCTGCAAACATTCCAACAATTACATTAAATTTTGATTAACATCCTACTCTGCATTTCATTCGCCAAGGAAATATTTATTTACCTGTGAATTTTTTTAATGGCACATTCTCCTACATTTTTACCTGAGGTTGAAAAGAATATTTAGATCTATATCGACTAGTAAGAAAAGGAATCCTATTTCGATTTCCAATAGTTCAATTTTTTAATTTTTCATTCTCCTAAATTATTGATAGTCTGTGAAGTTAATGTTCTCATTCTGGTTTGAAACATGGAAATGAGTTTGTTTGTTAATTGGATTCTGTCGAGATCAGGACATTGTGAAGAAAGAGCTGCCACCCAGGGCGAAGCCTGAAAATGCCCCCCACCCCCCAATTTTCTCCAATCAATATTATGATCTATGATAGAGTTTCATTGCTACCACACTAGATTTTGTTGGCTTGTCTATGATAGAGTTTCATTGCGACCACACTAATTTTTTTTTTTGGCTTGTCTATGATAGAGTTTCATTGCGACCACACTAGTTTTTTTTGGCTTGTCTATGATAGAGTTTCATTGCGACCACACTAGTTTTTTTTGGCTTGTCTATGATAGAGTTTCATTGCGACCACACTAGTTTTTTTTGGCTTGTCTATGATAGAGTTTCATTGCGACCACACTAGTTTTTTTTGGCTTGTCTATGATAGAGTTTCATTGCGACCACACTAGTTTTTTTTGGCTTGTCTATGATAGAGTTTCATTGCGACCACACTAGTTTTTTTTGGCTTGTCTATGATAGAGTTTCATTGCGACCACACTAGTTTTTTTTGGCTTGTCTATGATAGAGTTTCATTGCGACCACACTAGTTTTTTTTGGCTTGTCTATGATAGAGTTTCATTGCGACCACACTTGTTTTTTTTGGCTTGTCTATGATAGAGTTTCATTGCGACCACACTAGTTTTTTTTGGCTTGTCTATGATAGAGTTTCATTGCGACCACACTAGTTTTTGTTGGTTGTTTTACCTGGCTGTTTTTTTTCCCCACTTTATTTCTTTGAAATGAAAATGATTTGTAGAATGTAGCCAATTTTGTTGTTTGAACATTATTAAGGGATAATGGATGGAAAAAATAAAATTATGCTACACTTCTTTAAATCCATTAAGTAACTTTATTTTCTTTGCTGTGGACCCAAAACGCTGGCAACCCCAGGCCCATTTCTTATGCTAGTGGATATAGACCTTTATATATTTTATGGATAATTTACCTGTTTTGGGCCCCCCTGATTTTCGTGCCCCCCGCTGATGTTGGCTCCTGGGGCAGCTGCGCTCTTCTCACGGCCCTAGTCCAGATAATTGCATTTTTGTGTGTGTGATCTGTTCAAAAGAACTTGCCAATACTGGTTCAGAAATTATTTTCTTCCAAAGTGATTGTTTATGAGAATATATTTTTTGTAACAATTATTTTTCAGCAACTGAAATTTGAAATAGAAACATTTTGGCCAAACTTTCAAACATATCTGAATACCGCTCCTTTATTAATGATGAAAATAATTCACATTCCCTTGAAATTGAAATAAAGTCTTTTCTTTGATATTAAGAATCCTGTCTTTTTCTAGTCGTAAACTGTTGAATAGCAAATGGTCCTCTTCACTGGTTACATAAGAGAGTAATTGGTGCTCTCATATCCAATACTCAATTAGGCAGAATGTTGCCTACAGGATTGTTACCTAATATTATGGTATCTTCCATAAATAAGCTATTGTATGTTGTATAAATACTAGTTTTGTTTTGTATGTACATTGGCATAGTAACTTTTAACTTACTGGTGGATCCTATTTATGTAATATATACATTTTCAAATTGGCCAACTGCTATTGAATACACATATAAGACCCACTTATTTTTTTGTGCTGGCGTAAAATTCTTAGTTTGATGTGCTAGAAATGTGCTTTAGTAACTGAATAATTAGGGGGGGGGGGGGGGGACTGCAATCAGATTAGCAAAAAAGGAAACTGTAATCAAAGATTGAATTTTGTAAATGTTTTCTTCTAACCTATAAGAAGCCTTTGTTAAATGTTATCCTATTTATGTAATATATACATTTTCAAATTGGCCAACTGCTATTGAATACACATATAAGACCCACTTATTTTTTTGTGCTGGGGTAAAATTCTTAGTTTGATGTGCTAGAAATGTGCTTTAGTAACTGAATAATTAGGGGGGGGGGGGAGAGACTGCAATCAGATTAGCAAAAAAGGAAACTGTAATCAAAGATTGAATTTTGTAAATGTTTTCTTCTAACCTATAAGAAGCCTTTGTTAAATGTATGGGGGTGGCAGGTCACTCTGCTTGTATAAAAGGGGGTCATGATTCCAAAAAGGTTGAGATCCTGTGCTTAGTGATTATAAATAAAAATATTTTTTGTGGGGACATAGCTTTTCCCTTTATAAAATTTTCTATAATCCAATAGTTCTTAAATAATGTAACTTAACATTTCTGAAAACTTAAAATTGATACTTCATGTACTTACGCTTGTCATAATAACATGTTCCGTTTTGTTCTTAGCTACTTAGTTAGAAAAGCATCTATTAAAATGAACTGAATTTTTCCAGATATGACAGAAAGAATTCTATGACACTGTAATGTACAACATGACATACGTCTGAGTATTGGCTTCAGCACATTTATTTTCCAGAATTTATAAGCACAGTATCCGTATCCAGAGGGTGACCGAACTGGAACTGATATTTAAAACTTTTTTGATTAATTAAAATAGCTGCTTACGTTTTTTAAAAAACAACGCTCTGTAGGTATATTATTTATTTATTGTCACTTTCTATACGATACAATATTTTGAAAGGACTGCTTATGCATTATGTAGCTATTTATAAAAATGTGTACCACTTGATAGTAAAAATTCTACTTATATTATAGTTTGTGGAGGCTTTGTGAACTTTCATTCCATGTGTACTAAAAAATTTAAGTTTTATATGTGAATTGTTTTATTTAAAAAAATACTTGCACATTTATTGTATATTTGAACGAGATATTTATCATTACAGCCTTTAAAAATAAAATAAATCTTTAAAGTGTTGCAGAATGTGAGATAGTATACCCTCATGAAATGATGTCGACCTTTCTTTTAAGTCTAATACCCTAACTAATAGTATCTTTCTATACACATTTTGGGTTTAGTGACCTCTGTATACTAATACTGTTGTGCCATAAATCGTAAAAGCTTTTTTTTAAGCAAGTTCTATCACAATAAAAAAACCCCAACAACTTCCCCACATAAATTAGAGATCTTTGATGACCCCTTAACAATTAAAACCTAAAAGAGTGTTGTTTTCAAAAGTAATGGCAATGGGTGAGAATTATTGTTAGTCTTAAGCATACTATAACTATGGGATGTAGTAAGTAATTTTAAGCTTACTATAATTAAGGGATATAGTATGTTAGACTTGAGCTTACTATACATATGGGGTATTGTAATAATTCATGGAACATTCATAAAATTTGTGTAGAGTTAGAAGAGCTACCTTTATTTATTTAAAGTGGTTGCAAGGGTGTAGAGACAACACAAGGAATGCTTTATCCTTTTATTAAATACAATGTGTATATGTTTGGTATCAGCAGGATCCATTTTGCAGTCTTAAAATTTGTCTTTTCTTTCACAGATTGTGGTGGGATTGTTTTAAAAAAAAAATAAATTGTAATGGGCCATGGTTTATATTAATTGGGTTTACGATGTGAACAATGAATGCTATTGTAATATTTATTCTATATTAGCCTAAAACTGCATTTCATTTGTCCTTTTGAAATAGCATTGAAAGAAGACTCATCTGGATTTAATTCATGTCAAATTAAAAAGATTTGTTCATAAATTTAGTCATGCTTTTTATGTTGTCTTTCCTCTACCATCATCCGAATGTGCAATAAAATGTCAATAAATTGGGATCTTTTCATTTCATATTGCCTCCTTTGTCTGCTTGTAAATATGGTTGAGCTTAGCATAGGAGATACAGCTTAACAAAAAATCTAGCCTTTAATTTGTATGATTAAGAAGGTGACAGAGGAGGAGGTGACACAACCTGCAGAGGAATGTTGGCTAGGAAGAGTTTAGAAAAATTGTTTCAGTAATTAAGACTGTAATACAAGACTTTTTCTATCTCAAAAGCTATCCAATTTCAGTGTAAACAAGTTATTAGTTTACTCTACAGTGCAACAATTGGAGCCTACCAAACTTCGGAATTCATCGTGTCAGACATCAAACAGGGATAAAATAGACAAATCAAGACAGCTTATAACAAGACAAATAAACTAAACATCCTTCACTGGAAGAAATGTTTGAAGAAAAATGCTGTTGTAAAATAAAATATTTTTGGATGATGCATCCTACCCACTTCATGACAGATACCTAAGATCACATCCCGCCCACTTCATGACAGTTACCTAAGATCACATTCCACCCTATTCATCACAGATACCTAAGATCACATCCTACCCACTTCATCACAGATACCTAAGATCACATTCCACCCTATTCATCAGATACCTAAGATCAACTCAGTCAGGGTGAATTCTTTACCTTAAAGTTAAGAAAGATATTCAAATTATTTTGTTCCCCAGTCTGTAAAAATTTACCAGCGTGGTCCCCCAGCGGTTAACAAATGTAAATGATCACTAATTAATTATTGTCACAATGAGTTAATTTTTTTGGGCATATTATGGATGATTTTTACGCTAGAGAAATACTTGAGATATCTTGTGTTTAAATTGTTCTATTTGTAAAGTTTTATCTTGGTTTAAAAATGTATTTATTTATGTGCTGAAAATGGATTTATACAATGTAATAAAAAAAACATTTTCATTTATTTGGATCAATAAAAGAATATTTTATCTTACTAACAAGATGCCAGCTGATGAAGCATGGAAAAATATGACAGTTGATGAAGCATGAAACAATTCAATACGACAGCTGATGAAGCATGGAACAATGACAGCTGATAAAGCATGGAACATCTTTAACAATACTTCTTGACATCATTAAAATTACCTGTTGCACCAGTAAATCCAGAAAGGTTATAAAAAGATCACCAAATGATGGAACAAATAGGGTAAAAATAGCCATGAAAGAAAAGACTAATGCAGTGCGCCTCAACCTTCACACATCCAGGTTTTTCTGCATACTGTTTTATATTTGGTTCAACATTTGATATGAGAACATAACCTTGTACACAAGCTGGCTACAATTTTAGATTTGCAATGGCTCCTTGGAAATTCAAGCCTAAATTTCAACCTAAACATGGAAAACATCAAATGGAACTTCAGTGAAATTTGAATTTCAGCTTCTGTTTATTCAGCAACACCAGGAGTTTAAATATCTGGGAGGCATTTTCACTGGTAATGGAAAATGATAGAGACGAGTGCAGAAGGCAAGCAGTCAGCTACAACACAGCCCCGCTACTAGAAGACTAAAGAATAAAGGTCGAGACCAAAGCCAGGCTAAGTCTTTATTCCAACCCATACCAGTGCAAGACCCAGGTCCTGGATAAAACTCAAGAAAAACTATTCTCCTGCAAGATGAGATGTTTAAGGCAAGAAGCTGGTAAAACAGTACTTGACCACATTTGAATGGACCACATTTAGAACCAGGAAATAAGACAATGGGTGATACTAAACCATTCAGCCAGGATATGGCCAAACAGCAAAGTAAATAGTTTGAACAGCAAAGCAATTAGTTCTGCTAACCGGTCAGCACACCTGTCAATTCGCCTGCACTGTAAGCCTATGATAGCGGGTACTCTGTTTTCAGGCAAGAGGAAGACCCAAATACATTGGATAGACTGTGGTAGGACATATGAATCTTCAGGGACATTGGATAGATTGTGATAGGACACATGAATCTTCAGGGACATTGGAAAGACTGTGATAGGACACATGAATCTTCAGGGACATTGGATGACTGTGATAGGACACATGAATATTCAGGGACATTGGATAGACTGATAGGACACATGAATCTTCAGGGACATTGGATATACTGTGACAGGACACATGAATCTTCAGGGATATTGGATAGACTGTGACAGGACACATGAATCTTCAGGGGGCTTCACACCCAGTGGCAGAAGGCCAACTTTATTTCCTGCACCCCTCCCCAGATAGAAGCTGACACAAGTGAGATTAAGTTCAAAATGGCTTGGAACCTAATTTTAGAATGTGAGTAGCTTAACTAAAGTACTTTCTCTAAAGCTGTCAACATTTAGTGGACTACAAGTTTTAAGATATAGCTGTTGACCTACATACACTAACCCTGATGCTGCTACTAGTCTCTGTGAGAGACCAGTTTTTAATGTCCATAGTTCACGCTTGGAAACTGCATCAATCTATTATGACACTGGAACACTTCTTAAGATCTCTTTCATGAAGTAAACAATTACATGACAATAGAATACTTCAAAAGATCTTGTTCATAAAGGGAACAATTACATGACAATACCATTCATAAAAGGCAAATGAAAATCATAATATTAAGTTATGTGGAGACAGATTGAGACTCAATATTAAGTTATGTGGAGACAGACTGAGACTCGATATTTAGTTATGTGGAAACAGACTGAGACTCAATATTTAGTTATGTGGAGACAGACTGAGACTCAATATTTAGTTATGTGGAGACAGACTGAGACTCAGAACATAATATTTTGTTACTTGAAGACAGACTGAGACTCAGAACATAACATTTAGTTATGTGGAGACAGACTGAGACTCAGAACATAACATTTAGTTATGTGGAGACAGGCTGAGACTCAGAACATAATATTTAGTTATGTGGAGTTAGACTGAGACTCGGAACATAATATTTAGTTATGTTGAGACAGACTGAGACTCAGAACATAATATTTAGTTATGTGGAGACAGAATGAGACTCAGAACATAATATTTAGTTATGTGGAGACAGAATGAGACTCGGAACATATTTAGTTATGTTGAGACAGACTTGGGTAATGCTGTTTATTCAAGGTTGATATTTCATGCTATTATGTCCTGTGAAAATTTACATGAAATAATGCAACTAATATGCATTTGTACTCCCCTGGTCCCTGGCTGTCACTTCTAAGACAATTATAAACTTTTAATTTTAGAAATAACAAAGAGAGAACAAACTGATTTTCCCAAATTTTATTTGCCATGACAAACACGACAGAAAATTATCACATTTATTTTACATTCTCTTAAACAAAAAAAACTAATAATAACAAAATTATATTTCTTGATTTTCCCTGTGGTATTAGTTAAATGAAATGAATTAAAAAAAGATATTATAATCATCCTTTACCTGAAATAACTATTTTTTATCATTTAATTTGGTCTTAACCAAATTTTCAGTTTCATTGAATTATTTCATCATATGTTCAAATTATTTCCGGATAAAGGGTATAAACAAGTTATGTCCTAGAAAGCTAGACATCGGAGACTGGATTATATTATTAACGGACATTTAAAATAATATTTTATCAAATTTTTTCTGGAGAAAGCCCAGACCTGTTTACCCCCAAACTCCTAAAATATCGTGTCAAAATCGTACAATGCAGTATTTTGATAGTAAATAAATAAAAATACAGTATATATAATGTATACAATAAATACTCCTATAGCATGTTCAGTGGAATCGAGTTAAGCTGGCGTCAAAATATAGAACTGAAGGTTAACGGTAGATGACTGACGTTAACCGCAAACGGCGGTCACTTTGTTTTGCAGACGTGTATCGGCTAGTACAATATATTAATTAATATTTGGTCACATTATCCCAGTCTGTCACAGGTAAAAATAAAGTCAGGTGGGCATAAAATAAAATGTATTAAAATAAGAATTAATTACCCGGTAACGAATTGGGACCCCCCCACCCCCTTTTGTGTGTATGGTACAGTGAGCTTTAAAACACCAGCCCAGCCCCCCCCTCCCCCATAAACTTAACAAAATCCATTGTATATTATGATGTTACAGTCAACAAAATGTGACACGGGTTTTTACCACTGGTGATTCGGCCAGCCCAGTGGTTCCCAGAATAAACGCCACATCGCCCTGGGTGCTCGTTGCCCTCGGGCAAGGGGGTGACTGCGGCTTCCTCATCGGGGCGTTGCGAAATATTTTTAAAAATTCATTATTTTATTTTCACTTTTAAACCAATGTGACAACTTTCGGTCGTAACAGTAACTCACTAAGAAATTGCTGTTTGCAGTTCCAGATGGCGCTCAGTGACCTACATACACGTTATATTTATTTTTATCCAACCCTTATTTTATTTGTGTATTCGCTATTTCGAATTGTACATGTTAGAATTCGACACAGGGAGCCTGGTGAAAACGTAGTGTGGCAAAGGCGCAGGGAAACGAAAATTTTAGAACCACTGGCGTAGCCCACCGAATTATATGTAGCACGTGGCCTTACCATTCGGTGGACTAAAGATTACTGTAATTTCTCTACTACTGAGTTTAGGAATAGCCAGCGAGATCATTTGTGAAAATACATCTTGACAACATCACGACGGTAATTCATGCAAACATTGTCTGGTATTTTACAGCATTCGAGATCTAAATGTGCTATTTTAGGACTTTCAGAGTTTCGGGATGAATAGTGTAGTATTTTTAAATACCGCATTTACTTTCTGCCGAGGAATATCCCCCCCCCCCGACATTACGAAAATGTATGTGGCGGAGTTGATTGTATAGATTTAAACATTTAGACCCGCACCATACACACTATCTCCTAAATCCACACCACTCATTTTGCCTCTGATTGCTACTAACTAACTAACACACATATTCTGGCGAGGGTCTGAGATTACTCTCTTATGACCCCGGCTAGTAAATTGGCTATCAACTCCATCTGTTGAGCTGAGCCATACAACATTTCCCTCACAAAGGATCCTCCAACCGCCCTGGCTTCCCACTTGTCAACGTCAAACAAAGGACCATCTAACTATTACGTATTATATACGCACTGAGGATGTTATGACAGATTTGATGAGGGGTCAATAGAGTGCACCTACATTTAAGCATACAATAATTATCCCGACAGTCTCTAATAGAGCCAACTGTCAAAAATCTGTGAAATCCGTGAATTCTAATAAGGCCTTTTATTATTATTAAGGTTATAAGAAATACTACAATATTTTGCAGTAAGCATATTCATACAGGCCTACTCATATACGCTACTAATGCTTTGTGTTTTCATAAAGAGATCCCTGTAGTTTTAACATTGAACATGACATAGTGATAACACACTGTAGTGCAGTTATTCGTCTTTCCGTGCTAGTGACGTAATTATTTCCACGGGGCAGAACCACCCCCCCACCCCCCTCATTACTGGGGAAAAACATTGAGCTGTCGTCTGATTTTTTCCGTTTAAAAAAAGGGGTGGGGGTGGGGGCAGTATTAGTAGTGATACCAAACTGTTGTATTACGATCGCTGAGGGTGAAGAGCTGCTTTGCGAGTTCTACCAATATTTGTTAAATGCCGCTGACTGGCTCTTATCAAATATGTCCACGTCCAACGTTCCAGTGCAGAACAGTGGGATCAAGTATTTGATTGTAAAAACCGTCTCGTCTCTAGTTTTCTCCGTTTTCACCATCGCCGCTGTTCAAGGGAACAAAACTACGTCACAAGCTTGGTAGCAGTAAAAGGGGGCATGGTGGTGAATAGTAGGCCTATAAATATTACCGGTGACGCAGCTAACTAGGTCAGTGTGACACACAAAGCAACACTATGACAATCATCACCATCAAGACGATACTTTGCGGTGATATTTTTATAACCTTTGACACTCCGACCAACCCCCCACCCATGTGTCCCGTATGCCGCAGCTCTCCTTCATTAACAGCCCCCACCTCCCCTCTCAGTGCGCACATAATATAATGAAGGATGGTCCCAACTTTAAAAAAAATTACAACCAATCGTTTTTCTCGTTCCATTCACCAGTAGATTTTTATTGGAAAAGGCTAAAACTTCAACAAACGAATTTTAATCGGAAAATATTTTTTTTTCACCGGCTCTCTGAAAATCGTAGTTTTGGCGGGTCTCGGCGTACAATCGTAAAAGACATCTCAAAATCGTACATTGTACGCCAAAATCGTAAGAGTAAACAGGTCTGAAAGCCTATTGAATTTGAAAATTTAGCAGATACTTAATAATCATTAAGCAACAGCTGTAGCCAGCACCTCGGATACATGCGGATCTGTTGACCGGACTGTGAGCTGCATTGTGACACCAGATGAATCCAGAGCCAACTTCGCTCGCACTAATGCATCGTGACCACCTCGAAACACACCGGCCAGATAAAGAGTATGGGAGCTTTTCCCTTCAGGTACCTTATCAGAACGTTCACAAGGCTGTAAACCTATATACTGGATAATGTTCTTGATGGCTTCTGCAAAAAAATAAAATTGAAAATTTAACATGATTCACTGCAACATTCCTGATTCACTGCAACATTCTTAAGTTTGAAATTGTAAAACAGCTCAGTCCATTTTGAGAAGTTTTCAAAAAAATAATTAACCCACTTCTAGCAGTGTTACACTTAGTCTTCAGCTTGTGAAATATGTTGTGTCTTTAACATGTGTTTCAAAGTGTATTTTGTGTATTTGAAATATCCGCTTTGAAAAGTTTTACGGCATTTTCGCGAGTGCTGATTTACCACATGGTGTTTCAAAAGCTTGCCTCTTCGTTCCTATTGAAGTTATTGGAATAATTTTACCACCATAAGAAAGAGAAGATGCCGATCTTTTGTCTGATGCATAGAAAGTATATATATCTCGCTTATTTCATTTTGAAAAAGCCAGTTGAAAATTTTCATTGAAGAAAAGTGGGTGAAAAAACACAATAATTTAATACTTTCTCTACACCATTGGAAAGTTCAGGTATTCTCACTTTGTCTCTGTCTAGTTTTGCGCCCACTTCTATTTTTTCAATTTTTTTTTAGGTAGGATATATGTATATATAAATATTATGTAAATATAATTTATGCTTACATTAATGTTTTGTTGTTACACTGATGAAGGCATGTGCCGAAATGTTTATTTGTGTATTATGTAAAATTATTATTAAAGCTTAACATAAAGTGTTACATTGACACAAATTGTTCATGTCTAATTAATCTACCTAATGTCCTATGATTCTCAAAGGCAGGGTTTATTTCAAAACTTATTCTTAATGCTGTCCTAATTAAGTTTTAGGAATCTTTTTTTGATACTTTGATGCTGCACAAGAGTGACTGTAGTTTAAGTTTCATATGACACGTTTTTCCTGTGATTATTAAATCTATAACCATCAACAATGGGGAATGAAACTGGCATTTTGGGAGATCATCGCTGAGGACCGTTCCAGTGAGGGAGTCAAACAAAGACAAAATGCTACAGACAGAGCTGTCCTTAGACTTCCACTTGACTTCTGGTAAGTGAATATTTTTATCACAATTTTTAAACAATTCAAACATACTTCTTGCCTTGAAAAGAATCCCAGTCCCAATGACAACCGGTGAGTAATGATAAACTTTAAACAAAATTATAGGGTCTAAGTTTAATTTGTTCATTCCACGGCGGGGAAATCTATGATGACCCTTTGTGCAGCATTGTGGCCAAAGTTCAAAATTGCTATTGATAATGCACTTATCAAGCAACAGGGGAATAATATAATAATAAGAAAGTTTATTTGAAAGACACGCTTCATCCCCAAAGGCTCGAAGCGCTGTGCAAAGTCAACCACATCTATAATTTACCACATTTAAAACAAACTCAACACTACAAACACTAATTACAAGCATACCAAGTCAAAGTCTTTTTATACCCATTTCAACTATAAGCAACACAGCCAATATGCATTAACTGGAAGATGTGGTAGACAACATCATCTCAGAAGGTGTTTGCGAAATAGATGTGTCTTTAAATCGGTTTTAAAGGACTCCAGTGTCTGGTTGTTTCTGAGAGCTGCAGGAAGGACGTTCCAAATTGTTGGGCCAGCAAATGCGAAAGTGCGCTTTCCGTAAGTCTCAAGGCGAACACGTGGTGTAGAGAGTTTGCCACTATCGTATGAGCGGAGTAGTCTAGTGGGTACATAAGGCGTCAGCAGCTCTTTGAGATAGGACGGCGCCAGGTCATGTAAGCAGCGGTAGCACAAAGTTGCAATTTTGTACTCTATGCGAGCGTGCACTGGCAGCCTAAACAACTCTCTCAGAAGTGTTTTAGCATGGTCAAACTTGTTTTTGCGAAGAACAATGCGAGCCGCATTATTCTGTGCTATTTAAATTTTATCCAGGAGCATAGCTGGAAGACCCACCATGAGAGAATTGCAGTAGTCCATGCGTGAAAGCATGAATGCAGACATCAGCCTCTTTGTTGCATCAATTGTTAAGAAGGGCCTGATGTGACTAATCCTAATATCAAAAGGATACAGGTATCAAAACCTGGTCACAGAAGCTTTACCAGACAGTCACTCTCCAGTAGATAGCCTGGGCATTTTCCAGACAATTTAATTAAAACTTATCCTAAATGATATCTATTTTTTGATGATGCTCTGCGTTGATTATGGTTTTTATCATTCTTTTAGTTACAAGTAGACACATCTGACATTATTTGAGTTTGATAGAGCTAGATGATTACATAACTTTTTAAATCACATTTGTTTGGCCTCCAATTTTGAAAAAAATCTTCTTGAGGGTACATTTGTGCGTGTTATTTTACCTATTTGAGAATCCGTAAATGTTTCTTAATGCTATTAAGTCATAGTGTATGTTATGCTGCTTAAAACTATCTTTCATTTGATACATGATATTTATTTACGTCAATGACAATTGTTTTGACAAATTCTTTAAATTGTGTACTTTTACACTTTTGAAGTCAGGAAAATAAACATTTGAACGAATGGTTCAAGCAGCTTGAAAAAAAATTGGGATTAAATATAAACTTTGGAGCAAATGCACTAATTCATGGACTTCTCTGCTTATTATTTTAGAAAATAGAATTCCTTAAAAATGGCACTTTTTCACAACAAACTTTTATATTTTCTGTTGATTTTCAGCAAATTTGAGAATCGCGTAACTTTTTTGTTTATTGAGATACTTCTATAAAATAAATGTCAAATATCTTAAAATAAAAAGTTCTGTTAGCTGAAACTCACTAAAAATGTCTGCTATGTATAGTTAATTTCAGTTCAGACTACCCATCTAGGAGGGTTTAAGAAAAAGTACTCCATTTTATGACAGTAAGATACGATAGATCAAAATGTTTACAAACCTTCCAGAGTATTCATGGTTGAGAGGGCGTATGTATCTTCCAACTCATTTTCAGGACCCACCTCCTCCCAGGATGCTGCAAAGTTGGGTTTCATCACTTTCTGTACATGATCAGCGACGGAAACTTCAACATCTTCAAGCTGAATAAACAACAAATAAAGCTTAATATAAATATATATCAAAGTTATTTTTTGTTGCTATGAAACATGGTTCTGTATAAGTAAATTGAATTTCATAAAACAACTAAATGGATGGATACTTACCACATATTCATCATCATAGCCATCTTCATCCGGCTCCCCAGTTTGCGGATCACAATCCTTGACCAAGAATTTTAGGGTACAAGCAAATGTACCTGTCACTTTAATTTGGAAAGCAAAAAATACATGTCTCAGATATTTTATTTCATAACTCGAATTACTAAAAACATTGAGCAAGCAAATGTGAACTGGTTCATTGTGGACTTGAGTTACACCTGCTATAATCATGAATCAGCTCTACAAGTAAACAGTCTCAATGAATACTATACATTTTATATCAATGACGTTTTCAAAAGGAAATTAACGAATGGGAGATCATCGCCGAGGACCGCTCTAGTGAGGGAGTTTAACAGGCTTAAGATGAGCGACACAAAGTCCCTGCAACAAAAAGAGCATTACGGAAGGCAGAATTAAAGCAGGAGTCAAGGTCCTCCTGCGAGAAATACAGCTAAGATCGGCCTCATAAGCATTTTTATGAAGTGTACAGCTACTGCATTATCTGGCGTAGACCGAAGGATGCCATATATAATTTTACAAAATTAATTAACTTAATCACTCCACCACTTGCCAGGCCCTAGATCTGCCCTTGCATACCTTGGGTTGGTTCTGATGGCAGCCTGACTAAAGTGTAAGTAGTGCCTGGTTTATTATATGCCAGACTGGGGCATGGGATGTACTTGGTGACCTCGAACCCATCTGCAGGCTCCATTTCTACAGTGACTTTCTCCAGTATCTGATCATTGAGGGTGTTGGTGCAGTCAAACTATGGGCACACACAACAGAAATAAAGAAGAAATGTCTTGACATTTTAAAAAATAATGTTTACTTTTTTTTTCTCTCTCTTTATTTAATTAATAAAAGAAATAAAAGAGTTAAACATGTAAATCAAAGTAGGTCATCAAAATGAACTCACCTGGAAAACAATGTAGTTACTGAAAGTGTGTTTAACACATTGTATATAATACTCTGTTTCAGATTCAGTCACCTCCACAGGGCTGGATGACTTGAAAAGAGCACCCAAATTGGCCAGTTCAGGAACCTGCAACAACACAATTATCACTATTTAAAAATTTTTTTTGTTTAAAATGCCCCATCATAAGGCAAAGCAAAGTGTAATAAATGTACCAGCAAAAAAAATGAAAAGAAAACCATCACCTGATTTCTCTAAAACACTCAATTTCAACTCAATTTTTTTCATTAAGAACATTGAACATCCTCGTTAGCACACAAAACTTCTACTTCAAGTGGTCCAAACGAAGCTTTTAAAATTCATTTTAGGCACAAGTACTAAGTTTCCCTTGCAATCAAGGCCTTCCGTTTAACTTTCTCTTCGAGAAGCCCAAATCCTTTACTCTCCTGCACCGCAAGAGTCAACAATGGTTTGGAAGTTTTAAGGTTTCAGATTTGGTCAAATCTAACCCAAAATCACATCACCCCCACCCCCTCCCCAGAAGACAGTCAAGAATATTAAAGGTCAAACAGAGGAGAAAACCTGTAAAATATTTTGCCCCTTTTACTGTGTCTCCTTTTAATTGCAATGTTGCTTTCCTTGTCTATAAATAAGTTGAGGGAGTGGGGTAAAAATTCTCATTTGTATGTATGCAAAATTATTTGGGCCGGGGTGTGTGAATTTGTTCCCTACATTATAAATGTCTCCCTCCCATTGCTCTAAAGTGGGAGATAGTCAGGTTTGGTTTATTCAATAAAATCTTACAATCTTCATCTTGAACATACAATTTTATTTTCCTTGTCCTTTCTTTTCAAACCCATCACACTTTTAGTTAAAATTTGACATAACAACATAGGCTCGTAAGTTTATCATTTCCAATTTTTAAATTTTTTATAAGATGATGGTAACAAGAATAAAAGGCATTATCATTTAAGGGAAGAAAGGAATAAGAACTGACCTGGGCCAGTTGTTCTTGGTAAACATCCTGTCTGGAGGCAGCCACCTTGTCTTGGGATGGTTTAGAACTGGGGTTTTCTCCAGGCACATCACGCACTAAAAACAGTACAACAAAAAATAGATTTTAATGGTAAAAAAATTAGAGTCTGAAAATACAGATTATCATAGTGGCGTCAGTGTTTTGAAATTTAAAAAAAAGTTATTTCCCATTCAATTTATTATGAAATAAAAACATCCATTTAATGCATATTGGTTAAAGATATTCCCTCTATATCAATGAGTTTGCTTCCTATGTTCATACCAATACTATCTGTGTGTTAACATGCTTTTAGCAGGGATTTTTTGTGATCAATTCTCAATTGCCAGAGAGGGTCCCCCTTTATGTTTGCAAAAGCAACACAGAATTTCTTTATTGAAATTATTTCAAATGGATTAAAATGAAAGCAATGATTTCAGACATATTTCACATGCTAGTAAATGACAATATTAGGGCAACATAAGAGTCAGATATAGACAATTTTAGCCCCAAGCTAAGTCATTTTGTTACAGGAAAATGCATTTGGGAAAGGGTGGAAATCGAACAGAAAAAGACAAAGTTTGGAACCAAAAGATCTACCCCAAAGACATTTATATTTGTGTATGTTCTAGAGTATTAATTAATAAATAATGGATTTAATAGCTTCAAATGAAAAGGAATTTTTGAACTCATTTTGTGCCTTTCCCCTTGTTTTTCGTATGACAGGAATTTGAAGGTAGTGAATGAAACAATTCGCCACTATTACAATTTTCAAAGTAAGTAACTATAACTTGGAACTTTCTGGAAGAATATTGCTTCTAGTATCTCAAAATCTTGGTTTAAGGTGGTCCATGGGTCAAAAAATTTTTTTCTATGTTTCTTAATTTAAAAAAAAAAAAAATAGTACAAACAAACCATACACAAACAGAAAGCCAAAAAAACACAAAAGTTTATTTTAAAAAAATTTTTTGTGACTTTTATTGCAAAAAATTAAAAATTTTATACCAATTTCGACTTTCACGCAAAATGAATCAAACAATTTGTTTATTGCAATATCATAATGAAACTTTGCATACACATTAAGAATAACATTGACAAAAAGTTTAAAGAAGCTTATTACACTGCAGTTATTGGAAGTGTTACAAATGGCATGTATTTGGGGTGACATAAATCTTCGAGAAATTTTTAGGGGTACCATATGTAAAAATGTTATAAAACTTTTCTAGTTGGATATATATAAAAAAGCCTCTTCTAACATGTAAACAATATCATTGAAAAGAAGCATGCAAAGTTTGAAGCCTGTATCTAGAATACTTTTCCTCCTGAATCATTTGGCGTTCCAAAAACTTCTGGAAAACGCAAAGCTGAGAAAATCAAAAAAGAAGTCTAAAAATGTTGATAAAAAAAATTACAGGACAGATGAACAATATAGGATGCATACAACATGCACATATTCTATACAAGAATGAAAAATCAATTTAAAAACATAGACATAAAAGATAGAAAATAAATTAATGCATTTTTTCGGAAACCACCACTCGAGCGCAATAAAAATATTATAATAATAAAAAATTCAAAAAAAATTTTTTATGAGTATTTTGTTAAAAAAACATCAATCAATAAGTAGAGAATATCAATAGCAACAAGCAAGCAAAATTTAAAGTATGTAGTCATAATACTTTTCCTTCTGATACATTTGACGTCAGAGAAAAACTGAAAAACATAAGTTGAGAAAAACAAAAAATGATTTGAAAATTGTTAATTAAAATTTTACCAGATATGTGAGCATTGGTTGTATAAATTATAAATATACACCATTCATTAAAAATAAAATACAATTTAAAAACATAAAAAGGCAAGATAAAATTAAATTCACATCATTATTTTTAATTAAAATTTTACCAGATATGTGAGCATTGGTTGTATAAATTATAAATATACACCATTCATTAAAAATAAAATACAATTTAAAAACATAAAAAGGCAAGATAAAATTAAATTCACATCATTATTCTAAATTCCACTTATTGAAGTTATTCATAAATAATATAAAAAAAATTGAAACAAAGCTCTGGCGAGCCACCAAACATGAACCTGTAAATCAGGATGTAATGAAATGCGTACATACACAATTTGTAAATTAAAAAATCAAAGGTATATAGATAATATATAAAATAATTGAAAGTGAAAACTGTAAAGCCCATCCCCATAAATTACATTCAAAAATCATTAGAACCACCCGCTAAATACTGTGCACCCCCTTCTACTAATAAAAGCCTATCTGATTCCCTCTTCTCTGCCCCCCTAATTAGCTCCCTCCTCCTCTTGACATTTAATTTTAAAGATGACTCAGCTTTCCTAACTCTAACATTATCCCTCTTTACCCCCAACTGATGTGTCATATGACCTATTCCCAAACCAACTGATGATAAGAAGTCTTTGGACGCCTTAGAACCCATATTAAATTCTCCAACACCCACGGCTACAGAAATTTCCAGCCTTGACCGTTTCACAAAAATGTGTTTGGGGCATCGGGACCATATGAGTGAGTGGATGCACTCATTGACGTTCTGGGTTTTGCCCTGAAGGCAGCGACGTAGCAAATCTTCGTTAGTCATTCTTTCATAAACATCTTTCACATATTCAGCTACAGTTGGGTTGAGGTATGTTGAAATATGTGAAAGATGTTTAGGAATAACTAACCCTTTAGCCACTGCCTTCTTGAAAAAACACCAGGACGTCTCACCATCGGGGCAGTCATCATGGCGTGGTTCTTCATCAGTTGAAGTGCAATGCCAGAATCCTGCCCAGATTGCCCGCTTCATGTCTTCCACATTTTTGTTGGATCTAACAGCCTTAGTGAAATATTTCTGTAGCCGTTTGATCTTGTCTTGAGTAAGGCGCCCAACACCCTTACCACCAAGCGTAATTTTCTGTTTTTTTTTTGTGTCTACCAGGGTTCTCAAGGCAGTTCCAAGTCGTTTCGAAACATGGTTTACGCACTCGTGCTTTTCCACTACCAAGCCGGGATACGGATTAGAATTGTGTATCGACTTGATAGTGTTTGTGTCTCCATCGGACACAACAGTACGATAACGTAAACCATGTTTCGAAACTGACCTGCCCCACATTGCAACAGCAGCTTGTTGTTCCATACTTCCACTGGATCCAGTGTGATTAATATCACAAGATATTTTGTGACTTGCCATCCAGGAAGTAAATTTCTCCTTACTTTCCTCTTGCATCTTTTTACCAGTAGTTGAACACCTCTGGCAAAACTTTGAAAGACATTCAAAGTCGACAACAAGGCCGGTTCGGTTCTCGATGACACAACCAATGCCAGATTTAGAGCTGTGGCCGCGAGTATGCCAACTTCCATCATAAGACACATCAATGTCTACTACCCCTGCTTGGTTTTGTTCTGGATAAGCTGCCTTCACTTTATCCACTGCAAGCTCCAACAACTTATCCTTGTAGGTTGGTAGTGATTGATGCAGGGTGGTAGCATGTTGGTCGAATGTCTTTTGATGAATGTTAGGAACATTAATAATTTCAAAAAACTTCCCCATACCAGCATATCCCAATCCAGTCACCAGTGATGCTGCCACAGCTCTTTTGTTGACATCAAAAGTTTTGCCAGTGCACACAACTGATGTATAAGAAGATGTGATGACGAAGTCACATACATTACAAATCACTTCCAAAAACAAAGCTAGTCCAGAACGTTTCTTGTCATCACTGCGGAGCACGAAGTGTCCCTCCTTGCATTCAGGGCATGAAAATTTTTTAAAAAGTGGCTGGAGGGCATCTACCTGCATTATAGATGAGGCAGAGAGGCCTAAGTTGTGCTGACATTCAAAGGCATGAAGTTTTGTTTTTGAAGCAGATGATGCCACAGAATCTTCACATCTAGAAGCTGGCAGTGAAGCGGGTGGTTGAGCTTGCGGTGAAGCGGGTGGTTGAGCTTGCGGTGAAGCAGGCGATGAAGCTGGTGATGTGTGGCCCCTCTTCTGTTTTTCCTGTTTCGCTTGTCTCATCATCAGCATTTTCTTGGACTTCTTGGACAAGGGTGCCATTTTCTATTTAGACCAAAATAATATTTTTATTAGTACTAGTATTATCATTAAAAAATAGCAAGGTTTACTTAGGCATTGTCATTGGTAATACTGGTACAAAACAACTAAGAATGTAAGAATGGTATACTCGTAAATTTCTATAATTATTTTTGTATTTTTTTTGTAAAAATATATTTAATGGAAAAACTAGGCTTATTCCAACCATTCGTTGAAAGTCATTTTGATTTATTATTACCGGTATAATACTAAATAAATGACTGAAATGTTTTCATTGACAACGCTATAAAATTTTGAAACATAGAAACCTATTTGGACATGTGTATGGACACAAAAGTAATGAAAGATAATATTGAACGTTTAGTTATATTAAAATATACAATTATAAATTAGGGTCATTTCGTCTAATTTATAATTAGGCATAAAGAATCTTTTCTAATCAAAAGCTTTTACTTTACGCACACAAGACTCGAGTGCGTTACTCCGATTTTATTACTAAGCCCAAGCCTACTGTCTGACAAAACCTAGCTCAACATTCGGTGGAACGCCTAAAACTAGCTAAAACTATGTATTATAAATTACATTATACAATAATTAATTCAACTTACCTTTTTAAAGCAAGAAAATAAGTTCAAATTTGAATTTATTTGAAGACTGCAAAAGTAACGTCGATCGATCGATAAAAGGTTACGCTAACTGGACACAATGAATTTGGGAGACGGCTATTGCATTGTGGGATAGATTTCTGACTTGTTGATGAAGTCTAAAAATAGCTGACCAATGACAATATCCGATTTATTGAAACTTTGAATCTCGACCAATAAGAAAATTTGTTCGAGCGAAAATATAGAGGCTTTGTGGAACAAAGAGCTCCCGCCAGCCTTATTTCTGAACATTTTAGTGGGCGATACCATTACCGAGTAGAGAGGCTAAGCTTTCCATCGATACCAAATATGACTATATTGCGTTGTAATTATATTGTAAAAGCGAAGGGTGCGCCAGGGGGTCAATGGGGCTTGAATTTTGCCCCAGAAGTCAAAATTTGCTCCTACCATGCTACTTTAAAATACATTTTTAACAACTTTAAATTATTTTTTAATGAAAATGGTAAAAACCAAAATGTTCCTTAGATGTTTATCTAGTAAAATTCACCATAATCTCATTTTTGATAAAAATTATATAAATATCGATATTTTCCCCCGTGGACCACCTTAATGATTAGTTTGAACAATTAATGGAGTATTAGGCTGGGTTGAATTCAGAAGTTAAGTTGTAAAATATTACTTACTCTGTTATGGTCAAGGTCAATATCAACACACATGATATAAGAAAGATTTTTTTTTTTTTTACCCTAAGATACTTTGTTTCATGTACTTTCAGAAAATGTATACTTTTAAGGGTCTCTGAGTTCATTTAGTCTGGGACTTTGTCATTTCGACAAGCATATGAAAATGCTAAAAATGACTTGACGCTACAGAAAAATGTTCTCGACAGTTATAGGGTTAGTTAAATGCCTTAATGTTTTTACAATCTCATTTTTATGAAGAATTGCGTGACCTGATTTTTACCTTCTTTTTTCCATATATAAATGTATTTCAGTTACTTAAGAAGTTTTTTAATGATCATAAAAAAAGGGCGATTAGAATATTGTTTCACATTTATGAGAAAGATTTTAGATACATATAGTACCTAGTTAGTTTAAAACAGATCCTACAAAATAAAGTCTCAGTATGTTGTAAAATGATGGATTGTTGTTTCCTGTTATGTAAATGGTATGTACAAGTGATTAATTTTTTACTTTTTTTTTTAATGAAATAAGTACGACTTTGACATAATGCAGAAATTGATCATAAATACCATTCAAAAATATTAAATACATTTTCAAAAAAAAAATCAGGACATTTGGTTTTTGAGTTTCATTCAAGAATCCAAACATTCTTATTTTTCCAAACATCTCAGCAGTCCAAAATTACCAAGTCAGTACTTTGCCCATCAAATTGTTGTAGGTATAAATATCCATCAAATTTATAAAAAATATATAAAAATTGATTTACCTCTTTGATCACTGATGGGCTGTGCTGCCAGTGGCACTGACTTAAGATCAAATGGTACCTCGGAAGGCTCCAGAGTATACTGATGCAGAGCTCTTTCTAGGCCGACGACAGATACTTGCAGGCCTGCGGGGAAAGTGTGTTTAATTTAATCATGTACTAATTAATTTTTCAAATAACAGTTCCGAGACAATTTTTCATTATGCTCTCTATATATAAATATATCCACGTTAACAAATGACCAAAACATACCATTTAATATATAAGCTGAACTTAAAGCCTTTTGTTGCTGTTTGAGAACATTGACATAGAAGGTGGCACGGTCTCTAACTTCATCATCAGAGTCCAGCTGACACCTTCAGAAATAAGGAAAACCATCAGTTGATAGAAACAATATTGGATAAAAGCAATGAACTTTTACCAATGGTATGAAAAAGATTTTAAAAGTAGTATACTTCCAATCAGATTCATGTTGCCATTTAGTTTGTGAATGTATCATTTAAATAGAAACATATCCAAGTGAACTTTTCATTAAAAAAAAAAACAACAAATATTATGTAGATACATGCATCAAAGTGAACTATACAATTCATTTACCTCTCCAAAAGTACAAGACAAATCATTTACCTCTCCAAAAGTACAAGACAAATCATTTACCTCTCCAAAAGTACAAGACAATTCATTTACCTCTCCAAAAGTACAAGACAAATCATTTACCTCTCCAAAAGTACAAGACAATTCATTTACCTCTCCAAAAGTACAAGACAATTCATTTACCTCTCCAAAAGTACAAGACAATTCATTTACCTCTCCAAAAGTACAAGACAATTCATTTACCTCTCCAAAAGTACAACACAACTATTCAGTAGGTCATCACAATGAGCTCCAAACTTGGCTATGGCACTGACAGCAGCTGTGAGAGGACATGTTAGAAAATATTCAAGGGATGTGATAAGCAATATATCTAATCAATGAACTCCTCTCTAACTTTTTTCTTCATCAAAACTGCACACTCACATAACCTTTAACTTATTACAGCACTGTAAGAATATCCCATGACTAGCTAAATTGTATTCATGATTTTTTTGGTGAAAAAATAAAAATATTTTAAAACCTTACCAGCACGAACTGCAGCATTCTCCAGTATCACTCTGTTGTATATAAATCTGATGTATTTAGAAGGAGTCGGTGTACGTGGCCCTTCACGACCCAAAAGATGAAGAATTTTTGTAGCCAAGACGGTGTGCTCGCAATCTTCGATAAACTCACAGAGATGGGCCAGCCCTGGTAACAATCATAGTGTCACAGAATTAAAAGCAGAATAGGACAAAAGTTTAAATAAAGATGTTTAGGTAAGTTGAGGAAAAAAAAATCCAAACATAATTATTTAAAAGCAATTAAAGAGTCACAGAAGGTATTAAATCCATTATTTACAGTTCCAACGTTTAGTCTTATCCAAATAGTCAACATTAGTTTACTATATAATTTACTATAAGAAAGTTTTACATTTTAATAGTTTTCTCTCTTAAACGTAAATTCCGACTCATGAATAATAAATTACAAATGAGCAAACCCCTCTGAAACATAGGAGCCAGAATGATCAATTCATTGATCGTGGGCCCTTAAAATAAAGAAGAAGAGAAGAAGAAGATTTGTGTGAGAATCATTTGAAACAAAGATGATCAAAATAAATCTATTCTATGCACCTGCTTCTTTGGCCTCAGCATTTTCCTCAATTGTTGTAATAATGCAGTCAACTATTTCTTTTTTGTAGTCAAATCCACCCTGAACAAAAAAAAAAAAGAAAAAGAGATGAAGAGATTAATATAGAATTTTTTCAAATTAATATATAGTTAAATTACAAAAAATAAAAAAATTCAATAATAAAATTGATATTATAATTATACTTATACTGGGGATGTTACAATAATATTTTTTGGGGAAAACCGGTTATCAGTTTCATCAATCAGGGACTGGAACCATCTTTCAAAAGGAACAGTTGAGGCGACAACACTAGACACATTTGTGTCTATTGCCTCAAGCGAAGTTTGGGGATCACGTATTAAAGGAGTAGTGGTGGTCATTGTCTTACATTGCAAATCCCATCTACATGCATAGGAGCCAAAATGATCAATAAATTGATCGTGGGCCCTTAAGATATAGAAGAAGAAGAAGAATCTGGTTTTAAACTGTTTTTTGGATTGCAATCTCAACTGTTCCAAAAAGCAAGGTCCGATTTTGATAGATTATAATTGGCATATTTGAAATCTTTTTTTTATCTTTTATCTTGCCCTGAATGACTTTGATACCCCAGTTTGGTACCTGCACTTGACAAACCCCGCCAAAATTGCAGCATACAGTAGTTATAAGACAATATGGCAACAGAAAAAAACATAGAATCCTAGGCTCAATTGGATAATTGTGCTCAAAACACAACTTTTTTTGAAAAAATCAATCTCAAGTGACTGAGCCACATGACACGTATACACCTCTATTTTATATAGCATTATATGTTTACAAATGACACTGCCACAGTGAGATCAGCATTTACACCAACTTGAAAAATGATAACATTTAGCACTTCTTCATCTTTCTTCTGTTCAGTGGCAGATCTGCAGCAATGCATGAGATCATTTTTTCCCCCTTCCTTTATAAGTTTCTTCTGAACTTCGCAATCCCTGCTGGCTTGCTGGGCATTGTTGTGGCGGAGATTTCCTTCTCTTTCCTACCATACCCAGGAAAACAGTGATGATTTGTTAGTCTGGGTTTGTCAGCCCACTAGTTTTTATTTCAAGTTGGAAGGTGGACACATGTGACCAGACAGCCACCCTCTGCATGATAACATGTTTCAATTAAGTTTTAATCAAACTTTACCTCATCTCTCAGCATCTGTGCCAGGAAGGTCATAAGCACATTGTGTTTGCGTGGGAACTTGGCACACAAGGAACGAATAGCCTGAACCACAACAATCTTGAATTCATCTGAAATCTCTGACATAAAGGTAGAAATCTGCTTCATGAGCCGATCCACGCTACTTTCATTGCCAGTCTTCAGAAGAGTTGTTATGGCCAAAGTAGCAATACTGCGGTTCACATCAGTGATCAAATTTTCAAGGTCAAGGTTGCAAGCTGTGACTGCTGCTGGGTGTTTAATGGCTACCTTTAAAATAAGCAAAAACTTTTTATATTTATCTATGAAATAAGAAAAATAGTTTATAGTTTTGGTGATGTTTATAAAAATTTCAAAAGCAATTATGCTTAATTCTTAGTTAACTCATTCCCGACGGTTGCGACTAAATGTGTCCTCGGGGGGTTCCTCCTGATGCGTCCAAATGCGTCCCGGCGCATAGCGACACACCTCTCTTATTTTTAGTTTAAAATAGCAATGAAATCTCGCACCCCTCGAGACTTCCAGCTATGGCGTGATTTCGGCGTGATTTTAATTTAGAAACCGGAAGTTTTTATCTTGTTTCACTTTAAAACTACGTCTGCTTTAGTACGGCGCTTCTATATGTACCATGTGTTCGTCCGAGGTGCCGAAAATCGATTTTTTTGGCCATTGTTCGTTATTTTTCCCCGGCTAATGTTATATTTATATCAAACCTTATTTATTTTTTGTTGCATTTGTTCTTAATTCATTAACATTAAATAATATTTAGCAACTTAAAAAAATATTTTAAAAATATAAATCAATTTCAAAACTGAGTTGCTTCCCTTTTCTCAGGAAAATAAATTAAGTCCGGAAGCAGCGCTGCCGGAGGGAATGAGTTAAGTTTAATAATGCCTATGATCTGACAAGTTATTCAAATTAAATTGCAAATATGTTGCAAAAAAAATTATTACTTTTTCCAGCAATAAGTATAAGCAAAATATTTTTATTTAAAGGAAATGTTTAAAGTATATTTAATATAACTCCAATTGTTCTAACCTTGTTTAATGTCCTGACAGCAGCAAATCTAAGTGTAGGTTTTGGTGAGCTACAGAAAAGCTGCAACACTGATACAGCAGGTGCCAAATCTTTAGCAGTGGTGTTTTTCAGTTGAACTATAGCATGAGCAGCTTCATAAATAACCATCTCTGACTTGTGGCGCAAACAACTCTCAATAAAATCAAACATCGGACTGTCTGATCCGGCATCTTCTTCCTCTATCAGCTTTGCGGCGATACGAATCTGGATGAGTGATTGAGGAGTAGTAAAAAATGATGCATGCCATTAAAGGTTATGATAAAGAGCTTGCGGTAAATCTACAGCTAGACGCAGTCAGGTGCATGCACTTACACTTAACAACATTTTTGTACCTTTGCTGCACAATTAGACTTACCAACAAGCAATAAGCATAGGGAGACTTCAGAGTGTGTTTACTGAACTTGCTGACTAATTTGTTGACAGCCAGCTTGTCTGTTTTACGAATGTGATACAACAAACCTAAAGCATGAAACTGAAGAGAAATAATTATTAACAGTTTCTGAATTTCCAATTTTTTTTTTAAAAAAAGATAATCTTACATGCATGATAAATATTTCAAACTTCTCCAAGTAGGTAACTCTAGTATTTAGAAAAAATTTTAACAAGAGAAACTATATTTTTACATAAATACTAAAAACATGCATCATTGTTTTAATACATAAATGTAAACACACACCTGCACCATGACATTATCACTGTTAACAGCTTCCTGAGCCTCATTCACCCAGCGCTTAATCACCTCATGGCTGCCTTTGCCCAAGTGCTACAAAGAAAATGAAAAAAAAATTGTGGATAACCTACGTTAAACTGCTATCCAAAAAGACAACAAACATCAAAAATAAAATTATTCAACTAAAAAACAGTCTATTTGTGGAACTTAATAAGTGACATTAAACAATATTTTTCCTTCTAAAAATTGTAAGCTTAATGATACCATTGTTTATAGCTTAACTTAATCATTAGAAATGCTCACCAATGCTGAAACCAAAGCTGCACTGGAAACAGCTGGCACTTTATCCACTATTGCCTGTTTCATATAACGCTCAATACTTTGCAGCATAGAGTGCTGTAAGAAATATTTTGATAACACAACTATTCAAATTTCATATAACTTATTAAGTCAATATGCATGAAAAATATCCATTAAAAAATTAAGAAACTTTTATTGATGTCCTTTAGAGCTTACAAACTGACTATTTGATGTATGTTAGATTTGATGTATGTTAGATATAAAAATAAACTGATATTATCATTTATATCCCCCTGCCCTCACACAATACTTTGATTTTCCATATATGTTATAGATTCCAGAAACACCAGAGCAGGGTCAGCAACACTTTACAAATACCATGCAAAAGAAAATTTCTACTTCATTAAGTAAGACATCACATAATATAAGCTGCAATAAAAGTCATTTATTGTCTGTTTTTTTGTCTTCCGTGTGCCAACCTTGTCATGTGTGCGATGTACAGGCATGTGTGTCTTGTCTGGCTTGTGTGTCATGCTATCCAAAGGAGGACATTACTTGCACTAGAGCACTACATTAATGAATATTCTTAGAACAAGAAAAATTTTTTTTAAATGAACGGATACTTACATCAGTCACAGAGCACAAAGCTCGAATAGCAGGCCCTCTAAATTGATCCTCTTTCCCAGTCATATCTTTCATTAAACTATTGGACAAATAATAAGCTTTAAAATATTTTTTCCAGTAACTTGAAAAAATGTAATAACGTTTGGTTCGATTAGTTTTTAAATATGAACGTCGATTCATGTAAAGCTATAAAAATGGTATAATTCTGTATCACAACTAATCAAAATAAGTATAGTGTATAAAAAAATTATCAAATAAAATTAGGTACCTGCTAGTCCCAATGATTAAAATAGCTACCTGGTGGTTACAATGATTAAAATAGCTACCTGGTGGTTACAATGATTAAAATAGCTACCTGCTGGTCACAATGATTACATCTTGGGCAATTTTGGACATTTCTTTGATACCAAGATACACAAGTCTACGAAGAATAGGCTAAGGAATAGAAATAAAGATTGTCAAACTTCCCTAACTTATAAAACTAAAATGCATTGTGAAAATTTACTGATTTATAAATTCACTGATTATTTAATGAGCAATAAAAAAAAAGAAACACTTGTTTATTTACATTAAAAATATTTCACTTACATCCTTTGACTGGAACAGCTTAGTCATAGCAAAGAATGCTTCTGTTGCCTCAGTTTGTCCAATGGGTTCACCCTGAACAATATAAATGCTTATTATAATTAGGGTAAAAAATACATATTTTAACCCTAAATATTCCCAGACTGTCAAATATTTTAATGATCTTGAATAAACACTTTTTTTCCAATGTGTATCATGGCTATCGATAAGAATAATATATATAATTTTAAAAGTAACTGAATACTCTGTAATTGATATCCAGATTTTTTTCTAAAGATTTCAATAAGTGCGTTTAAAAAGAAAGCAAAAATTGTACATAAAAAAATTAAAACAAAAACGGAACATCACATTTTTAGCAAAACATTTTCGTTTTCAAATCATGGGAATTAAATTGATGTTTTTAAAAGTCAGTGGTAACATTATTCTTCTAGTTAAATTAGAATGATTATATTTCAACTTTCAAACGCTAAACTTTACCTGGTTAATGATGTAAAGAACCTTGGTAAGAATGTGTCCACATTTCCTTGGATTGATAGGAGTTTCATTGAAGGTTCTAGCCTATAAATAAATAATTAAGCAATATTGAGTAAACTGATTAGTTAAGTTTCAATTAATTCTACACTTTAAGCCTGAGTCATTCTTAAATTCATGTGTTGCCAGGAGAACATAATTACATCTTTCTATTTATTAATATTCATCATCATCATCATGTCCCTTAGTCCTTGGATGGTTGGGGCGCCACAGATGACATGAAAACTATTGTTCTCCATTCCTCTCTGATTTCTGCACTTCGTACAGCATCACCTAGTTTTAGTCCCATCCACTCTTTAATGTAATCTTCCCATCTTTGTCTCTGTATCCCTCCTCTTCTCTTCCCTCTCGTTGTGCCCTGTGTGATTTCTTTGGCAAGCCCTTGTTTTCTTTTTACATTGCCATACCATTTCAGTTAGCACTTTTTTACAGTCATCAGGAGGTCATCATACTGCCCAATAGCTTGACAAATCCTTTCTTTCATTTGTTCATTAGAGATATGGTTTCTATAGCAGATTCCAAGAATGCTTCTGAAACATCTCATCTCCATCACCTTCATTTTTCTTTAAAGTTCTGCAGTTATGTCCTGGACTCGCAGGCATACAAGAAAATGGAGAGGACTAATGAGCGCATCAGCCTGATTTTGGTGCTGGGGGCTATATTTTTGTCATTCCATATTTTCGTAAGCCTCTTTAGTGCTACTGTGATCTGGGCAATCCCGTACATCAATTCAGGCTCGGATCCTTCTTCCGAGACTATTGCTCTTAGGTACTTTAAGTTACATACTGTCTCTAATCTTTCCTCCTCGACCTTAATGACAAATAACACCACCAGCATCTCCACTGAAATTATTAATATTATGATTCCAATAATAGTACATATTTAAAATAATTATTAAATTACATCAACATACCTCTTGTAGAACTGTACTCTTCTCCAAATTGTTAAACGGATTGCCAGTACCTTAAGAAATACGATAAACAAATAAATTATACTTACTATACTATTATTATTAGACTATACATGAAATTATTGAAATTTGCAATGGCACTGAGCACACCTACTATATTTAAACACAAGAAGTGTGGTGGCTGAAGCTTTTACTTTCACTAATTTATTTTTAAGATTTATCAAACTAGAAACTTCCACAGGCACTGCAATTAAATGATGAATGAAGGCAGCCACATCAAATTTGATAAATTCAATTTAATTAAGGTTCACCACAAACTCTTTATTCTATCAAATGATGAGAATTGATACATGTTTTGTTGACAGAAATGGCTTGTGACTACAAGCGTAGTGTTCTGCGGGCACTTTACCACATCATTTGCCACAAGAAGAGTCTGCGTTCACAAAATGGTAATACTAATACTATACTATTACTATTATTAATATATTAATATACGGTAAAAGTGCAGTTCAGGTGCGTATATTATTTCTTAACGCATTTCGTATTTTAATTTTTTTTTATCATGTAAACTTACGTGTATTCTTTAATAATTAAATCCAGGCAGTTATAGTTAACTAATTCTGGATTATAAATCGCATCTTTTCTTTTTATTTTACTTCTAAAGAGTCTTTAAACATCCCCCAACCAAAGTGACAGGGCCCCCATTTGTTTGTATTTTTCTTTTTACGCTATGCCAGATTTTTAGCCACCTATAAGTTAGTAATGCTAAACGAAATTTTCAAACTAAGCATGTTCACAAAAAAGAATGAAATACTAGATTCTTCATTACGCACAAGCGCCCCCCCCCCCCCAACTTTCTTTTTTTCCCCTCTCAGAGAGCTCGGAATATAGGGGTTGTCCTTTGAAGTCGAGTCGGGGAAAGGGGGGGGGCAGATTAGAAGTGGATCACTGACTAAGCAGTGGACACACACGTCATCATTGTCCTGGACCTGGTGTGAAGCTGATCACCCTGAAGGCTGCTAATACGCTGTCCGTGATTGGTCAGCTCTAATTTGAGCACCCCTCCTCTTTTTTCGTATGCAAATGCGCTTATTACTGGTGACTGATTTGCGCTGAGTAAAGTGAGGGCTAGTGATTATTTTTTTTATATTATAAGACGGACTCGTTTTGGCTTTGCGGTATTGCTGGTTGTAGGATCATTTTGTTTAAAATTGCAGGACGACCAAGAAACAATAACTAAAATTGTTGATGCAACAGGCATTTTTAATGGTGCAGCATTTGGTTTATACGCGCACCTTGTGGGGCAACAAATAACGTTAATACAACTGGAATTTCTCCTAAGGCGCTCGTAACAATTGCAATGTGGCTTGTAAGCTGGGTTCGTATGTCAAGTGTGTGAGCTCCCCATAATTACCGGGATCTGCATATCACCCGAAACAGGATCTCACCGTAACCGGTATCCCGCCAGGATCGGTAACCCACTGGATCGGGATCCCACCGGGATCAGGATCTCACTAGGATCAAAATCCTATCGGGATCGGAATCTCACCGAAACGGGATCCCACCGGATTGGGATCTCATTTAGTTTGGGATACCACCGAAAACGGATCTCACCGGGATCGGTATCTTACCGGGATCGGGATTCCACCATGACCAGGATTCTATCGGAATCACATCGGGTTCGGGATCCCATCATGATCCTTCCGGGTGCCATCGGAAAACGGGAAAAACGAAAGGTTTACATAAGTTATATTAATTGTTTTTAATAGGAGACAAATTAATTATTATCATTTTTACTATAGTGTTGTTGTTTTGTTGTTGACATTTCCTTTAATAGCAATGTGAACTAAAAGGACGGAGCAGATGTTTTTTTTTCTGAATGCAGCCCCGGGCAACTCCGGTTATAGTTGATAGTAAAGTTATAAAATAAATACATCTTTTATTTTAACAAGATTCATCCAATTGGGCAACTTTTATAAAGTATCTTTAAAGACAGAAGAGTTATCCTTGATTTACCACAATGGCTCCGTAAAACACGAAAGATTCATAAAAATGTTCTTTTTTTATCTCGTAAAATTTGTTAAATTGTTGTTGTATTCCAATAAAATGATGGTATATAACTTTTAAAATACTTTTTATAAAGAATTAACATAAGTTCACACGGGGAAAATAAGAGATTCAAACAGAAATAATATACGCACCTGAACTGCACTTTTACTAGATACTTCGATGAAAGAAGGGAGACTACTATTTTTTTTGTATCGGAAATGGGCGTCGGCGCCGAAAAATCCGAGTTTTTAATTTTCCGATGTGTGTGTCTATTTATTATTAAATTAGTTCTTTCCACATATATTTGAGTTCCGTTTCCGGCCTTATAATTAAGATAAGGTCCTTTTTTATTAAATCTGTATGAGCATTAGATATTGATCTATATCTGTGCCAAGTTTCATTGATGTAGGTCGTGTCCCACGTTTGTTACACTTGTCACAGTGACCCATATCACCATAAGGTGGCTCAGCCTAATTTCGACATGGCTTGGGCCACGCCCCCTTTTTAATGGCGGAAGTTGCCGATACTTAGGAAATATTTAATTATTACCACTATATACATCAAAATATTTTATAATTTGTGTTTCAGAATGCATTTTGAAGACATTTAAACTGGAAATGTTTTAATTTGAGCTTTAAAAACCCTGCAGAGTCCATAATATAAATGATCAGAATTTTCCGTGTGCAACACGTTGTCATTGGCAACCATTCACAGCCACTTGCATAACGGCTACGTTGTAGTACTATCTCAGAGTTTCATTCATTAGAGTTTTCCGTGTGCAAAAGCTACTAAACCATTGGTAAGGGAAAGCTTTTATTAATCGAAGTGATTATTCACAGAGCTGTGCGGATAACGCTCGCCGTTATTCACAGATTTCGGTCTGCCGATAACGCTAAACGTTATTCACAGAATGTGATAAATTAATTAATGAATATAAAGTACAAAGTTCGTTTATACACATCTCCTTGGTAGAGTAGTGGTCAGTATCTCAGACCGTCACCCAGCAGAAATAGGTTCGATTCCCCGGCCTCATTTTTATAAATAAAATTTAAAAACAAAATATTTAATGGTTATTTCGTAGTGTTATATTATAATAATATTCTTCCTATAACTTTCTTTTTCTGTTCACATAGTTTTATTGTTATTTTCATATAGTTTTGTTACTTATGTTACAAGTTTCAATCTATTTTGTTAGAATGTTCATTCAAGTTTCGTTAAAAAAATGTAAACAACATGGACATGCAATATGCAGATCAGCCGCATAAACCATGTTTAAGTCAGATACAGCTGTTCTAACTGTACATTGTGATATACTTTTAGCTCTTTTGACTGTTTAATTTTCTTTGTATAATTCCACTCATAGACTTTAACATCCATTTGTTTT